>CAKNXH010064755.1:0-11387 GCA_932178445.1 Andricus quercusramuli | reverse complement strand
AAAATTAATATTTTTGGCTAAAAATTATACAATTTTTATAAAATAAAACCATATGGTTAAAAATGAACTTTTTTATTGAAAATTATTATTTTTTGTCAAAAGTTCATATTTTTTGTTGAAAATTAATATTTTTTGTCAAAAATTAAGTTGCTTGGTTAAAAATTAAACACTCTTCATAAAAACGAAAATATTTCGTTCAAAATGAAATTTTTTGAAAATTAATATTTTTGGCTAAAATATAAACTATTTTCATAAAAGAAAACTATTTTGTTGAAAATGAACTTTATAACTATTTTTATAGAAATTTAACTATTTGGTAGAATATTGACTTTTAGAGTAAAAAAATCATATTTTCGTATTGAAAATTCAAACGTATATAAACCTTGTCATTTTGGTAAAAAAAAAATCAACAACTTGGTACAACATTAAACTATTTGGTTAAAAAAAAAGTTTTTGTTGAAAATTATTAATTTTTGTTTAAAGTTCATATTTTTTGTTAAAAATTAAATTTTTTGGTTTATTTGGTTAAATTAAATTATTGGCAAATTTTTTATATAATATTATTGCTATAAACTTAAACTGTTCTTATAAAAATGTAACTATTTGATTGAAAATGAATTTTTTTCAAAATTAATATTTTTGACCCAAAATTTGGTTGGAAAATCATATATTTGGTTGGAAAATTCAACTGGTTTGGTAATAATTTTTCTTTCTGTCTGAAAAATTCAACATCTTTGTACAAAATCAAACTATTTTTTAAAAATAAACTACTTTTCTTCATTTTACTTTTTTCATTTTACCAAATTTTTTTAAATGTATCAAAGCTTCTGAGTTCAAAAAATGATTTTTTTGAATTTTCTGATTTTTGAAAATGATTTTGAGTTTGACGTAAGATAAGGATTCAAGGACTATTGCGAGACAGATATGCAAAAGTCGAATAAAAATATTTCACAATCGCTTGCTTCGCTTTCGAAATTAAATTATAAAGAGCGGCAGCATTTCTTAATTGGCCAAACTTAAAAAATTATTTTTTTCTTAAATTTGATAGAATATTGCATGGCCATCGTAAATAAGATATGTACGCAAATACTTAAGTCGACTGGATATGTGGAAGTGTGTTAAAATTTAAATGAAAGATTTATACCCAGGCATACACATACCTACATAGCACGTACCTACATAGCACGTACCTACATAGCACGTACCTACATATCACGTAGAATAAAAGCTTGCAAAAAGTATCACGCGTTTTGTGACTGATCGTACGAAAATTATTAAATTTATCAGATTGCTCGAGAATATAAATCACGTTTATCAAATTCATATATCATCATTAATGTTTCCCTCTAAAAAATCTTTGAAGAACATATATTGTGTACATATATAACAGTGACGAAGTTGCTAAAATTTCAGTTGATGATAAAATCTTCAAGATTGTTTTCGAATATTTGTGTTCTACCTTCATTCTGTTTGTAAAAATGAAGCTAATTGGTACTTTGATCTTCACCTTTGTGGTTTGCCTTCATTGTATCGGTAAGAGATTCATCATATCAATATTATTCAAGAAATTTATACCTTCTAACACCTGCTTCCTATTTTAATTGTAATTTTATTTGATCGAATTACGTATCTTTTTATTGATGGGATGATTCAGACTGATAAATTAAATTACTAACCTGACTGTTGAACTCAAGTTCTAACAATAACATCATCTCACCTTATTTCACTGAATAAATGCTAGAACTATTTTGTAGAAACTAAGCACTACTAAGAGGAAAAAAATTTTTAATTTAATCATTTTTGTGTAGGATGAAATTTTTTAATGGTGCTATTTATTGACTAAAATGAGGTTTATCAGACGATTTTTAATTTACGAAGAAAGTAACTAGTTATCTTTATCGTACACGTTTCAAAATGTGACTTTTTGATGCTGGAGAGACCTATACATACCTGGCCGTGCCACAGAGCCGCATTCAAGACGTCTCATCTATAAAGGATTCTCTCTGATGCAGATGTCTTATCCAACTGATTTGGTCAACCGAACTGTTGGCTAGGAACGAAGTATCTGCAACAAAGATGCTTGCCGTCCCAGTAGTACTCTTTTCATTGGGACTGGTTCCATGGGCGAAGGATGAACTCAGATTCCTCGAAATCGGGTTACGGAAGGTTATGTGCATGAACAAAAGCTTGCACCTTAAATCATCCGATCCGCGACTTTATATTTCACGCCGTCAGGGTGGTCGTTGAATACTGAATCTCGAATGTCTTTACAACAGGATCATTCTAGGTACACCGCATATAGTCGCAGATAAAGGAGACCCTCTTCTTAAAATGATTAGAAAACACTATCAAGTGATCTGATAAGAGCAGTATGCCTAATTTGACATATTGGGCCAAGCCTCGTTTTTATCCCGCCACCTACGGACTAGTCTGCAGGTAAGTGCAAGATGGGGGGACCTACAGCTGAAGGTAGAATCCAAACAAGCTCCTGAGTGCTTAAGATGGTTACAGTCCAACATGTGTAAGGCATTTTTGTAATCCAAATAAGTGATCTGATAAGAGTATTATTCCTAATCTGACACAGTGGGCAAAGCCTTCTTTACCCCATCATCCACAGACTTTTTATTCCTCGCTCTGTCCGAAAGAATCAGCAACTCACTCACCAAAGCGTTGCCGTTCTATCTAAAGTTCCTTTTGATGAACCTATTCGCCAGCAAAGATCTTCTGAGCCACAGGGGAACTTCAGCAGCTTTAGATGGCAAGATCAATATGAGAGTGGAGCTCATACATCCAAGATCGACCCGAAGAAAAACGTATCGACCACGGCCCATCATTCTCAATGCAGAAGCACTTGCATTAAGGAATAAAGAGGCATCCTATTGCAAGCATGCTCTGACCAGCCCTTAATGTAAATTTAGGAGAAGAAAAAGAGACGCTCCTAAAGTGACCCTGGAGATGTGAAGCGGAGAATTTAAAGCGTAAAAATGCATAGTTGGCATTGTGGCATGGATATGGAAGCCAGTCATCATCAACCAAAGTTATAGCGTCTCCACTGCCCGAGTCAGTAAGGTCTCGCCTACATGAGCATCATCCACAGTGAAATACAAGAGTACGTCGAACTCATAGATAGCCACAATCACTTCTTCTGACTGGTAAGCAACTAGGCGTCTCAGCTCCTCCTGTAAACTTCTGATAGCCGGAAAAGCTGAGTCAGTGATCAAGCCAGTCGGCGGGGAACTCAAACAAGGAAGGAGAGCTTTAAGGTTCCGCCAGATCCTGGCCAGACTTCTCGAAGGATCAAGCGCATTTCTCGCACTTCTCTTGTCACCGAAATGGCTCGTATCTAGTTCAAAAATGCTATCCTAGTTCAAAAATGCTATCCTATGCTATACTTATCTAGTTTATGAGCTATTAGCGTTTTTCTAAGCCATGGCCAGCATTCGTATTGTTGAGTTTAAGTATATATAAAATTTGTTCATTTGGTACCTGTGTATTCATTTTGATCGATTATAAGTTTATACAAGTTATTTCTTCTAAGCTAAGGAATGCGTTTGTTGAGAATATCTTTTTCCACTTTTCTTCTTCATACAGCTTTTTATAAAAACAAATTTTTTAAAATCTGCCTAAAACTGCTCTAAGCTTATAAATTCCAATTGTGTTTTACAGAATTAGTTTCATCAGTCAAACGTCTTCGGGATTCTGAAATTGATTTGAATAAACCACCACAAGACAATGTTCGTGAGTTGCATCGACAAAGTCCACAATTCGATCCAAATGTTTCCCCAAATTTCCAACTTAATCGTCTTTATCTACAGTATCATAAAAATCTTCAAAATTATGAGATTCATCAACATCCTGCTGGTTCTCCAATAAGTGAATCCCCTGAGGAGTCAGTAGACAGCAATTCATATCCTGCTCCTGTTCGTGTGCATCGTGTTTTTCAGCCAACAGCAGTGAAACTAAATCCAGGATACAAATTCCCTGGCGCGAATAGACCTTCAAGTTTGCAAAGAGTGCAAAGTGGAGGCGAACGCAAAAAAAATGTTTATTTCCAATAAACACGAGAATCTCGTGATACAAACATTTCTATTTTGTAACCTTTCGTAAATTGTATAATATTTCATGTAATATATACACCATTTACTACAATAGTCGCATATTTACTTTGATTTGATTAGTTTTCAAAACAATTATAGATAAGCCTTCTGTTTTCAATTTCAAGTCTAATGGAAGCAATGGTACACAACTCTGTTGTTTTCAATTTGGAAAACAATTGTACAGTTTCTAAGACAAATATTTAGTTTATAGGCAGACCCTGGCGCTCAAGCTGTACAGCTTATTGTGCCACACTTTTAACTACTCGCTCTCAGTACATGATACCAGACCTCTTGGCAAAGCCCAGTATGTGAACCACTTATTGAGTTATAACTTCCTCAGGTCCTATAAAGTCCTACGAGGTCCTATGAAACCAAGGGTTTGCTACCTAAGCCTAGCTAATGCTGGGAACTGGAATACGACATGCAGGGAAGTTTCATCCTCCCTGCAGCATTTCCTGCACTCTGTCGTAGGGTTGTACCTCTTTTGGTGCATTTAATAGTTCAGGTGTTTGTGTCCTGTGAACGTCTGAACTACTGACCTTATGTCTTTCTTGGGTAATCCCAGGATTTCCCAGGCTCTGTTCATCCTGAACGTATAGTCCAGGATGGCTTTCGCCTGTCGGTAACCCTGGGTTTGTTCCCAGTATTCCTCGCGCATCGTCCGGATCCAGTGTTTGATGGACATCCCGATGCAGCAATACGCTAGTTCTAATACCGTTTCCGGTCCTATTTATTCACTTGTTGCGTCACTTTTTACCAACTGGTCCACTTCTTCGTTGATCTTGATCCTTGTGTGACCAAAAACCTATATAAGAGCCACGTTGTTTTTTTCTGCAAGCTGGTGTTATGCCTTTTTGCTTTCCCGAAAAAGCTCTGATGTCAGGTCTGATTTCCCAATTGCAATTAATGTCGTTTTACTGTCTGAGCAGATTCTAATCTGCCTACTAGCAGCGTTTGCCTCTGCTAATGTTTTAGCGCACCTAAGGATGGCCAAGACCTCGCCCAAGTAGGATCCCTATCCCCCACCTTCCCGCGCTGTCATAGATGTCTGCTGATGGCCCCCCCCCCCCACTTCTTTGGAGAGGTCTGTATACCAGATTTCCCCTTAAAGGAGCGCTTTACCATTTGCTTTCCACATATCCCTACTTGATGCAAACGCGGAAAGTCGTATTGAAGTTGAAGCGTCTAATTGTTTTATCTAGCCTCGTTTGTAGAGAATGAGTCGTAACACCTCTGTGGGCGTAGTGCTTATTGCACCCGTCACGCTCCTAAACGCTAACGTTTATGATCTTCGCAGTCTATCCTGCTTATATTTGAGTTTCGCCCGTGACCACCAGACCACGGGAGATAAAAATTGTTTTTTCGCGTGGGAGTGACGTGGGGTTTAGGTAGATAGAGAAAGTGAGGTTAAGGTGGCAAGGAGTCGGAGGTAGTTTGTGGTCGAGAGTATTGAGCCTTCGAGGGGTCAAGGGTGGTTCCAGCAGAGTTAGGGTATGTTGAGGCAGAGAAGAGGGTGTCTGCAGGGGCTGTGAGCAATAGGGAAGAAAAAAAGGGAAAAAAAGGGAAATAAAGGGAAAATTTGGCGGCTGGTCTTCAGAGACATCTGACGGCTGCGGGGGTACAGCATGCAGAGGTCCCAGTTACCGGCGGTAGAGCGGGAGGGAAGCAGTGAGAGTTCTGTCAGTGCTGCTAGTGAAATAGACGAGGAGGAAATTTTCCACGTGCCACGACGGACAACAGCGCGTGGTTCGGGGTCGACAAGCGCGTCGGGGAGAAGGCGGAACGATGGGAACGAAGGAAGCGAGAAGGTAAGGGAGAGAGAGAGTCGAGCACAAGTGACGGGGAGGATCTCTTGAAGAGGAAGAGAGACAGCCGACAGTGTCCGGAGAAAATCGAATTGAAGAGTCCTTTTAAAAAAAGCGTGAGAACACTTAGGTCACCCCCCTCCCCTTCCCCCAAATGGAGGGAATGGCAGAGGAGGAGGCTCTCGGGATGCTGGTAGGCGAGATCAAGGGGCTGAGGGAGGACGTGAGGGGGACTAAGGAGCAGATGGAAAGAGAAATAAATTAAAATGAAACAGATGGAAGAGAAGATCAGGTTGTGGAAGGAAAGGAAGGAAAAGAGACTTGAGAAGGTGGAGGGCAGGACGGAAATGAAAGTAGGAGACGGGAGTGGGGGGAGTGAGATTGAAGGTATTTGGGAGAGGTTAGAGAATATGATAGAAGATGAAGTTGAAGAGCGTAGAAATGAAAAGGAGGAGAGGGCGGATAAGGAAAGGATAAGGGCAATGGAGTTGAGAATGGAGAGAAAAGAAAAGGCAGACAGGAGAAATAATATCGCGATAAGAGGGTTGAAGCTAAAGAGTGGAGAAAAAATGGAGGTCGTGGAAGAGTTGCTACAGAGCATAGGGTGGGTTAAAGGCAGGGTAGGTAAAATTAAGTTGAAGGGGAGGAAGGATAAGGAAGTGGCGGTTGTGAAGTTGGAGAGCTGAGATGAAAAGTTGGGGGTAATGCGAAATAAGAACAGGATACAGGATGAGGGAGTTTTCATCGATCACGCTTTGACGAGAAAGGAAAGGGATGTGCAGAGAATGCTGTACGACAGGGCTAGGAGGGAGAGGAGAGAAGGGAGATCGGCGAAGGTAGGATATCGAAAAATAAGAGTAGACGGGAAGATGTGAGTGTGGGACGAAGAGAAAGAGGTGTTGAAGGAAGTGCAGGGGGATTTGTTTCGTAAGAAGTATGGGGAGGGTGTAATTCAGGGTAGAGGAGTAGTGAAGGTGCTATAATGGAACGCGGCAGGGGCAAAGAAGAAGGACGAGGAGTTATGGCGGTATATCCAGGAGTTTGATGTTGTGGGACTGGTAGAGACGTGGGTAGAAAGAAAAAAAATGGGATAAAATAGAGCCAAAGCTGCCAAGGGGGTATAGGTGGAGACTCCAGGAGGCGGTGAGAGTGAAGAAGAAAGGAAGGGCCAGTGGGGGAATTATAACCGGGGTTAGAGATGGATTAGAGGAAAAAGTTCATGGAGAGAAAAAGGTGGAGGGAGTGCAAATAAGGGAAATAAAAATAGGAGGGGACTTTACAGGGAAGGGGAGAGCTTCGAAAGGAAATCGAAGGATAAGATGATAAATAAGGAGGGGGGGATTCTAGGAAGTGGATGGAGGATAGAGTCTGGGCGGTGGCGAATGGTATAGCAACTGGGGACGAAGAGGGAGAATACACATATGTAAGTAAGGTGGGGATATCGGTGATAGACTATGTGCTTATGAATATGCAAGGATGGGAGAAGACGGAAAAATTTGCAGTAGAGGGGAGGGTAGAATCAGACCATCAGCCATTAAGTCTGTGGATAAGAGGTGATGGTGGCAGAAGACAAAGCGGGGAAGAAGTCTCGATAGGGGAGAAGGTGACCTGGACGAGGCAGGCGATAGAGAAGTATCTGGAGCAGCTAGGAAAGGTACGCTTTGGAGGGGAGTCGGTGGAAAAGATATAGGAGGATCTGAAAGAGAAGGTGAAAGGGTGTATGCTAAAGAAGGTATTTATAAAGAAGAAGAAATCAATGGTGAAGCCGTGATGGGGAAGGGAATGTAAAAATATGAAAAGGAAGGTGAAGAGGAAGTACAAGGAATGGAAAGAGGTAATACGAGAAGGGAGGAGTACGTATAAATGAGGAAGGGGTTTAGATTGATGTGTAAGAAGAACGAACAGGAAAAGGAGAAAGCTTTGGAAGAGGAGTTAGCAAATGTTAAGACAGAGGTGGACATCTGCAAGATAATAAATAGGTTTAGGAAGCGTAGGGTGGGGGTCAGCGAAAAGATAGGGAGTGAGGAGTGGAGGGATTTTTTGAAAGAATCATTCCAGGGCTCAGATTCAAGAAAGACGGATGTGGGAAGTAGAAGAACGGAGGAGGCAGAGATGGAGAAGTTAAATGACGAGGAGATATAGAATCAGATAAGGAAGTTGAAAAGGTCAAAAGCAGCAGGACTGTATGGGGTAGAGAACGAAGCAAGGCTGTTTAGTACACAAGAGGTTAGGGAGAGGATGAAGGAGGTAGTGAAGAAAGTATGGAGGGGCAAGGGATTCCCAGGAGGGTGGAGAGAAGGGTTAATAGTGCAACTTTATAAGAAAGGGGATAGAGATAGACAGGAAAATTATAGAGGGATTACGCTAATGAATACGGCGTATGAAGTATACGCGATGGTGGTGGCAGAGAGACTGCGGAAGGATGTCGAGGGGAAAGGTGGATAGAAAATTAGCAAATAAGGGGACGAGAGTGTACGCGTTTTTGTGGATCTGAAAGGCGCGTTTCCGTCGGTGGATAGGGGGAGGTTGTGGGAGGCAATGGAGGATAGGGGAGGAAAGAGACGCCAAATTGAGAGGGTAAGGGAGATATATGAAGAGACCAAAGACGAGGTAAGAGGAGGGGAGGAGATTTCGGAGGGATTCTGGATGGATAGGGGGTTAAGGCAAAAGTTTCCACTTAGTCCAACGGTTTTTGCAATTTAATTGCGGATATGAAAAGTAAGCTGGAGGCCGGGGTGATAGGAGGAGTCAGGATAGGAGAGGTTAGAATTTGATCACCGGCGTATGCAGATGACATAGTGTTGCTGGCAAATAGCGAGGAGGCCTTAAAGGAGATGATGAAGAGGTTAAAAAGACACCTGGATAAGAAGGGGTTAGAGCTGAATGCGCAAAAGTCCAAGGTTAGGGTGTTCAGAAAAGGAGGGGAAGGGATGAGGGAGAAGAGTGGAAGTGGAAGGGAAAGGAGGTACAGGAAGTGAAAGAGTTTGTGTACTTGGGTTTCGTGTTTCTGAAGAATGGGGGAGTGGATGGTCACATAAAAGAGAGAGTGCGGAGGGCAAATGTGGTGATGAGGCAGGTGTGGGGTTTGGAAATGGAGCTATTCGCAGATGATTTTGGACGGAGGATGAAATTGTTTGATTCGCTAGTGATGAGTGTGCTATTGTATGGAGTAGATGTGCGGGGGTGGAAGGAAAGTCAAGGGGTAAATAGAACGCAGGAGAGGTATGTAAAGTGGACCCTGGGGTTGACAAGGAACACGCCTAAATATATTGTCAGGAGAGAGAGGGGGAGAACGAGTGTAGGGATTCTAGCAGGGAGCCGGGCGTGTAAATATGAGGAGAAATTTTTGGAAGAGGGGGGAAGTAGGCTGCTTAGGGAGTGTTGATGGGAGAAGGAGAACAGGACAGGGGGTGGGAAGATGGAGGCTGAGAGGAAAAGGTAGTTTAGAATGAATAGACTGCAGATGAATAAAGTGAGAAGGATGCACGAGGAATGAAGGAAGGTTTATGACTTGGTTAAGCAAAACGGCACGGAGAGAGAGAAGACAGAAGGGGAAGAGAGAATAAGAGAGTCAAAATTCAACGGGAACTACGTGTGGATTATGCCAAGGGCATGAGCGTAATATTTATGTGAGAAAGGACAGAAAGGAAGTCAGGAGCTTAAAGCGAGGATGAGGTGTAGGTGCATGGACGGTTTCAATAGGTTCTAGCTCTCTCGGGAGAAGAGGATGTGTGAACTGTGTGGAAAGGGGGATGCAAGAGTGGAGCACTGGTTGGAGGAGTGCGTGGAGGTGGAAAGAAGTGAGATAAGCATGGAGGTATTGTTGCATGAAAAGGGGGAAAAAAGGGCAGTAGCATGGGTGAAGGGAGTGTTGAGTAAGATGGAGATGAAGAGAAGGAAGGAGGAAGAGGAATGCAGACGGAAAGATTGTAAATAGGAGAGACAGTAGATATAAGTAAGATGTGAATATTGTAAATAGTAAATAAGTAGTAGGTATTAGAGCGAGAACAGAGGTTGGCAAGCGAGGCAATGCGAAAAAGTGAGGACATGCGAGCAAAGCGAGGAAGGCAAGGTGATAAGAGCGTGCGGTTTAGAGATAAGGAATGGATGGTTGTTAATTTTTAAGAGTTAGTTCACTTTGCTATCTAGGATTGGCTCCAGATATTTAGCTGAGTTTGAGATCGTCAGCCTCTTACCGCGGAATGCAGGATTGTCAACTTTTGACACTATGCAATTCAAGAAATTCGTGGAATTGGCAAAATTCAAGGAATTCGCGAAAGCCAAGGATTTCGTGGAATTTAAGGAATTCGTGAAATTCGAGGAATTTGCGAAATTTCCCTAAGCCAAAAACGGATTTCATGACATGCAAGGAATAAAAGGAATTCGTGGAATCCAAGAAATTCATGAAATTCAAGGAATTCATGGAAATCAAGGAATTCAAAAAATTCGTGGAATCCAAGCAAGAAACTATCCACTTATAAACACTACCCGAATCGGGTAGTGTCACGCCTACCCCGAAAGGGAAATGGCTTAGTGTTATACATAATGGTATACACGGATTAAATGAAATACACGAAATTTTTGAAATTCAAGGTATTCATGAAATTCAAGTAATTTGTGGAATCTATTAGGTTGAAGGAATTCGTAGAATTCAAGGAATGAATTGAATCCGAAGAATTAATTTAATTCCTGGAATTCGTGGAATTCATGGAATTCGAGGAATTCATGAAATTCATGAATTGAATGAAATTCACAACATTTTTGGAATTAGAGGTATTCATGAAACTTAAGTAATTCGTGGAATCTATTAAATTAAATGAATTCATTTAACTCAAGGACATATTTGTATTCAAGGAATTAATAAAATTGAAGGAATTCATGCAATCCAAGGAATTGGTGGAATTCGAGGAATTCATGGAATTCAAGAAATTCTTGAAATTCCAAAATTGCATGGAATTCAAGGAATTCATTGAATTCATGGAATTCGTGGAATGTATGAAATTCAAGGAATTCATTTGATTCAAGAAATTCATGAAATTGAAGGAATTCATTTAATTCAAGGAATTCCTGGAATTCGTGGAATTCGAGGAATTCATAGAATTCCAGGAATTCATAGAATTCTAGGAATTCGTGGAATTCAAGAAATTCGTAGAATTCAAGGAATTCATGGAATTCAAGAAATTCATGGAATTCAAGGTATTCATTTAATTTAAGAGATTCATAGAATTCATGGAATTCGTGGAGTTCATGAAATTCAAGGAATTCACAAAATTTATATCATTCAAGGAATTCGTTGAATTTATGGAATTCAAGAAATTCAGTAAATTTATGGAATTCAAAAAATGCATTGAATTTATGGAATTCAAGGAATTCGTGGATTACAAGAAATCCTTGGAATTCAATGAATTCAAGAAATTCAAGGAATTCTCGGAATTCTCGGAATTCTTGGAATTCTTGGAATTCTTGGAATTCTTGGAATTCTTGG
>CAKNXH010064729.1:15305-28813 GCA_932178445.1 Andricus quercusramuli | reverse complement strand
ATTTTTATATGGCTATATAAGTCCGGACACTTGAGTCTGGGACACCCTGTATATTATCAGTCACGGGTGCATTTTTGTAACGCAATCAAGTGATCTGATGAGAGCAGTATGCCTAATTTGACATATGCGGCATATCCTGTTCTTTATTACCTCATCATTAAGCCAAATCCTTTTCCGCATAAACGTGAACTACTCGCTTCGAGCCGGGGATCAGAAAGTTCATATGATTAAAGTGAGAAAGGGAAGTGTCACGTACACGCATCACCATTATTATTTCGTCGGTCTGCATTTGAGTGCGCTACCATTTACTTTCTCTATACTCACTTGTTTTGCCAGTCATTCTTTTTTCATTCTTCATACATGCGCAAACCATCTCAACGAATTTCTTCCATACTTGTCCAACAGTATCGTCTCTAGACCACATTTTTAAAGTATTGTCTCATTACTGACTTTGTCCTACCTTCGTTTATACGCCTATATTTCGATTTCTCCGTCATTAGTATAAATAGACCATGTTCTTCATGCTAGTGTTAAGTCTGCTCAACATTCTTTGCAACCGTTTGGTTGACTCTGCCATAACAACCCTCATCATCTGCAAAGGCTAACCCATGCACCTTCACTCTCCCGAAGACCACACCTTCTTCATTGAGGAGGGCCATCCTTAGACACTTGTTAATGAATATGATGAACAGACGAAAGGTTCCTTCTCTAACACCTTGCCTCATATCGAAAAAGTTACTTAGCTGCAAATTTACTCTCACACACGATTTTCTACCTGTAGGTAATGATTTTATTGCTTTTAAGAGCTATCCATTGACTCCATACTCTGTCAGGACTCACATGATCTTCCTCGCATAAATCCACATTGGAATTCCCAGATCTTTTCTTCTGTTGTTTTCATTATCCAATTAAAGAGTATTTTTGGATATATTTTGTTCACGATACTGTACAAATTTTGTTTATACCAAATCAAGGAGGATGGCTTGGGGGTTCATAATGAGATTGGTGTGTATGTTCCGGCCCCTGTGAACACTCTGACGGAGAGGCGTCCATCGGGTATTCGATTGTGTAGGTGGATTAAAAAACGATGATTGGTGGGTATCGTGGAGCTTGCGAAGTGTACAATGGACTTGACGATCATCTTGCTTGCACTCCTGATGATTTTGTGTTGATTTTATTTAAATTAATAATTAAATCATGTTCATTCTGACATACCCATGGAATATAGAAAATAATTAATATAAACCAATTTCCGCCAATTGAAAACTATACACGTACATGTAAATTTTTGAAAAATCCTTCAGAATGAAAATAATAAAATTTTAATCTTCAATTGTCGACGCACTTGCAGGCGACAATACTTAGCAAGCTGATACCTCTTAAATTATTGCAGATGCTTTTATCTACCTTCCCTTTGTATATTGGGATGATGATCGACTTTTTCTAGTCATCTGGAACTTCCTCCATCTCAATACATAAATTTCTCAACTCGCACGGCCTGTGAGGTATACAATATTCGCTAGCGTATTTAAAGATTTCAGCGTGAATACCATTTTGACCAGCAGCCTTCCTATTCTTCAAGTTCTTAATGGTATTTCTAACCTCAGAGACACTAATTCTTTTAAATAGGTTTTTCGACGTATCGTATTCTATATCGTATTTGTCAGCATCAAATACTATTTTAACTTTGCTATTCCTAAGTCCGATTGACTCTGTACTACTACTTCCTTTCTTGTTTTCCTTGCGCATTTATGGATAAAATAATTTGTTATTTCCTTCGGAAGCGTTTTCAATTTCCATCTCTTTCTCCGCTTCAACCTTATCCTTTCTATCTTCAATTAGTATTATCACTTTCCTGATCTTGTCCCTTTAATAATTTTCTAGTATAACTCTCTTGTAATCGCTAAGGCCTTTAATATTTAAATTTCTTATATACGATTGATTCTTTTCATTAGCGGCTACGCGGATTTCATCATTCCACAAAGCATCCCCATTGATTCTTCCTACAAACGCAGTACCCTACACTTTAGTTGAACTCCCGACAGTAATCTCCCGAAATATTTTACATATACTCTCCATATCTTTATCAAAAACTAGTGTCTTCCAAGTTGTTCTATCTGGACGTTCATTATTTTTTTTTGTAAGTTCTATTCGTTTTTCTGGTTTCTGTGAATTTTCTATCTTGATGAGCATCTATTTCATCTTTTTGGTTCTCTCTCTTCTCCATCCTTGACCTAAGTTAATTCTTAAAGCCAAAAGTTATTGACTTGTTCCACATTCAGAACCTTTCATGACCCTTTTATCTCTTATTAGCTCTCTCAGTCTTTCATCCACAACAATAAAGTCAATCATATTGTGTCTATCGCCTTTGCTCCAGTTGTACAAGTGGATCATTTCATGCCTAAACCAAGTTTTTGTAATAAGCCAGCCCTTCTCTAAGCATAAGCTAACCGATCTGTCTCCGTTACCATTTGTTTTTGGATCTCCAGAATTACCTGGCTCCCTTTCCGTACCCTTGCGTTGGTCTTTTATATCCCTTCTCGATGGTATATTGAGTTCCGCGACGCCCACCCCTCGGCCAGACACAAGTACAGACTTACACGCATGTGTATGTAATATCTCGAGATCTAATTGAGTTATCGATTTAAAAGTGACTGATTCGTTTTTCGCGTGAAAAGCCTTATCATAATCAATATTAGGGAATTAGGTAAATTAAACAAGGTAAAGAAATTAATGTCTGGAAAACTATACTGGATATGAAAAATACTCTATAGAAATCCACATTAAAACTTTCTCGTCACGGATATTGTAATATTGCCCATAATTGTGTGTTACGAATTTGAAAGGATAAAGTAATGGCACAATTTTTTTCTTGTTTCTTTCGTCTGCATTCTTGGTTTCCGTGCCACTCATACTCTAGACAAGCCTCCTTCTGCATAAAGTTCAACTATGTGAACACACAAGGGAAGAGGGTGCAAGCGAATGGTAAAAGGGAAGTGGGTGGAGTAACACGTCGCGACAAAGAAGGAACATGCGAAACGGCCTCACACAATTTCCATTTGAAAATTCTCTGTCTTCTCTCGACCTGTCAGACCATCTTTTCATGTTGTCCAGAATCTCTAAACTCCTCTTCATTAATATACTTCTGGTTAATTAAACAGTTTTCTATCCAAAGAGAATTGAATATTCAGTTCAGCATACTAAAAAGCTGTACATTAATAGATATGTGATGAAGGCTAATATTGTTGGAGAAAAGGTAGAAAGTTCTATAATCGATATTATAATTTGTGTTACACTTTTCTTCTTCTATTAAATTCCATTCCATTCTTTTTTCCTTTTTACATTCTCATCATAATTCAGAAGGTATTCTTTTTATGTGAAAACTGACTATCGCGGATTTCTTTAAATCTCCATGTTTCGTGGCCATCGACGTGCACAGTTCTTGATTTAAATCTTGAAAAATAGTATTGAAAATAAACAAATTGAATTTATGAAAAAACAACACAAGTTGCAATAAAATGTTTATTAGCAAATAAGTGAAAAAACGTATGTTTCAATACCGAATGCATATGTGACGTGCGCCGAAGAAAGGGGGCTTACTCTGGAAAAATCGAAATCGAGGTTTTTACACCTCTCGATAGTTTTTGAGTTGCTCTTTTTAATGAAACCATCGAAAAAAATTTCCGAGCGTTATTATTGCTAATAATTGAGTTGATAGGTACCCGAGAAATCGTGCTTTCGCTCGAGAGCTCGAGATCCCGTGAAACACCTCCCACCACTCACCACGACATCTCCGCGTCTCATCTATACTCCGTCCGTGAGCAGCGCCGCTACATGCGTGAGAATGTATTGGCAAGCGGTGTGGGAAGATTTCGTGGTCTTCCCTCTCTTCTAAAAGTCGCGTCTATCGGGTCGACTTCGACCGCTCGTCCTGAAAAATCTCGCTTTCCAGAGTAAGCCCCCTTTCTTCGGCGCACGTCACATATTATGAATTGTAATAATATAAATTTATTGAAATGATAGATTTTTCAGGGTATCTGAGAATAAGAATTAGTGCGAAATAAGGAGCAAATGTTAATGTAATCATAAAAAAGAAAATTTGTACATTATTTTGCAATATCTTAATAAGCAGTACCAGCCTGAGATGCAAAAATAAATCTAACATACGTTTGATATGATAGTGTTAAGCATAAAACAGAAAAGTTCGCATTAAGAATGAATTCGAGTGCAAAGCACGAGATACGTTATGGGAATATGAGCGTTAAAGCTGAAGGAGCTTCAACACAAGAGAACGCACAATCGCAAATTACAGTTGTCGATGTTTTGACCTTTGATTTCGAAAGGTCTGTGCACAAATTTGGGCCATGGGTGGGATAAAGTAATAAAACTGGATATAAAATTATTGAATTGTTGAAGAAAGGGAATAAATAGGCAAGATAAAAAGCAACAAGTTGAATAAAAAACGAAGAGTTCAGAGTCGAATAATGTGAAAAAACAGGGTAAAAACTAATAGAATTATTGAAAAGCAGAATTCGATAAAGAAGTAAAAGTAGGCATAAGCAGATAGATTCTTTAGATATAAAAATATAATTGAATCATGTATCGCGATAAAAAATGATAGAACTTTTGAAGAGTAGAGTAATATTAATGGTGATAAAATGGGATAGGAAAGTATAGAATTCTTTGATAGAAGAATGGGTTAAAACATTATAAAACTAAGTAGAACTGGATGGAATCGCTGGTGATAGAAATAAGAAACAATTATGAAAGGGTATAGAGGAAGGTAAACTGCTGGAAAGAGGAACATGTTGAAAAGTTAAAAAATGTCAATTTTCCAAATAATTGACCAAACATGACAGAATATAATCAAAAGAAGAGTAAACAAGAGGAGTAGAACAAGTCAGCACTATAAAATATGATAGAGATGGGATATTATGATAATAAACCAGTAGTTGACAGAATTTCAGGAGATCGAAATAGAATATAGAAATAGATATAATACATAACGTAATTTATAATATAATATATAATATATAATGAAATATCATATAATATATAGAATATAATGAATATAGAAATAGAATATGACAAAACGGCATGAAAATTAGGTCCTAATTCAGATGGAGCTGAAGCAGATCAAAGTGAAATCAAATGGAGTAGAAAATATCCCAAATGATAATAATAAAAAAAAGTAAAGCATAGAGACAAGATAACTGAAGGCAAATTTTGAAACAGAAGGGACATAACATTTTTGATATAAGTATTTATTGTTTATTTTCATCAATTTCAAAATATGTAAAATTGCAAGATTGCATAGGGGAAGTTGCCCGGTTATGGGCACAGTTAGGTATTTTCTTCATTACTTTTGACCAAATGAATTTTATGCAGTAATATTCATATCAATAGAAAGCTAGAGACCTTAGCTAACTACGTGTGATAGAATTGATTCGTTTTTGTTGATGAAAAAAAAAATATTCAACTTTTTATGGAGTACTCGATTTCGACCGAAAAATTGTTTTTAACCGGTTTTGGGCACTCCTGAAAAGTCTTCTAAAAATGGGAAAATATGAAGTCAAACGCCACTAAGTAGAGGAAAAAAGGAAATGTATTCATTTTTAAAGCCTTCCACGGAAAAAATTAGATAGTTAGATTGAATTTTATGTATTGTTAACTTCAAGTTTACTTGTTCACAGTGAACAACAAACAATTCAAATAGTTTTTTATACTGAATGAGATTGTAATCTCAAAATATACAAAACCTAAAGTCAGCATTACTACATCAAATTGTAAAAAGAAAGATTACTAAAAACAGGTAGCTTCAGTAACTATTTGGAATAGTACAGTTGAACATGTAAACTGTATGGATAACTAATTCACATAGTAAGCAAAGCATTGTGAGTTTGACTTTTGCAAGTGAGTTCGATCTCCTTTTTCGCATTGCAATAAGCACTGCGCGAGATTGTTAGCCCTACTATTTGATATTGTGAGAAACTTCAGTGGCATAACTAGAAACGTATAGGCCCTTTCCGAAAAATTTTTTAGGCGGTCCGCTTGAAATTAAAAAAGAAGGACGACTTATAATTTGCTTATCAGTAAAACAACAGATTTTCGCTTCTCAATCTATAAGACAGACCACCCACTGACATTTTACAAAAGGAAATAAATTGTCTGAAACTATTTTATAATAGTTTCTCTTTTTTCATAATATTAGTTGAGATAATTTTCATAAATAAACATAGTGAATAACTCTACTTTATACATCGATACAGTTTTTTTGTTTTGTACCAAATTTCCAGAATATAAAAATATTATGAAAAATTATATATAAAAAAATACTTTTTTTTACATTACTTCTGCTATGGAATTTTTTGCTCATGATATTTTTAATTCCTTATAACAATAAAAATGATTGAGATCGTACTTGATTTAGCAACCCAGGTTCGAATATTATATTATTTGGAAGAATTTTTTTTAGTAGAAGAATGCATTGTTTTCGACATACCATTTTTTGAATCAATAATTAAATAGTATATTATGCACCTAGGGGGAGAAAAAGTTCCTCTCCTCCTTGGCGCATAAGATATTTTTCATAACAAATGGATGATTGCAGACATTTCTCGAAATACAGTCATGATTTCAGTCCATATTAGATTTTGTATAATGAAGCATGAAATTAATGTTATCCTAATTTATGGTAATTTTAGAGGTGATTTATGGTAACTTATCATAGATTATCCAAAATTCATTTTTAAAAATTTCCATAAATCACCGGAAATTTATGGAAAATTTCGGTAATTTATGGTAATTTTACAGGTGAATGTGGTAACTTACCAAAAATTCATTTTCAAAAATTTCCATAAATTTCCGGAAATTTATGAAAATGTTCCATAAACTTCCGGAAATTTATGGAATATTTTGGTAATTTATGGTAATTTTACAGGTTGATATGGTAACTTACCATGGAATACCCAAAATTCATTTTTAAAAATTTCCATAAATTTCCGGAAATTTATGAAAAATGTCGGTCATTCATGGTAATTTTACACTTGAATATGGTCACTTACCCAACATTCATTTTTTTAATTTCCATAAATTTCCGGAAATTTATGAAAAATTCCGGTAATTTATGGTAATTTTACAGCCCCGCTTCATGGGCGTTGAAAAGGGCTGAAATCATGCATGTGTCATAAAAAAATAATTTGTAATACAATTTTAGTTCAAATTAATTTCCATATTTAAAGCAGTAATAATTTTTTCAACCTTTTCACATTGATGTTTGTAGAAATCAATACCATTTAGGGTAAGAGCACCAGTTATTGGCACCTTAAGAGGAAATTTAGACTTTAGGAAATAAATAAACACATAAAATATTGAATTCTGAAATAGTGATAATTATACCGGCACTCCAAATTTTATGCAGAATACACTGGAATGTTGAATTATTATTCAAAGTTGAAAAAAACTTGAAACATTATTAAAAATAAGCATGTAGTCCCAAAATCTTAGTGCTTGGCACTGCTAACCCCAGTTATTGGCACCCCTCGTCACCAGTGATTGGCACTACACTCACATAACCTCTTCAAACTTCTGTAATTGCGTTAAAATATTGATAAAAACAAATTGTGCATCTGAAAATATGAAATACATTTTCTATTAATAATTCTAAATTTAGTATTTTATAAATTTTGTTTTTGGACAATCCAACATCTTTGACAGCAGCTATAAAGCCTAGCCATGTCACATATGTGTTCTTCGGCATATGCTTTTCTTTCCTCAGAGATACTCTCTGACGGGCAAACATATGGCAATAAATAAAATAAAAACCATAAATGTTACTAATTTTCTCATTTTCTACTTTAAACTAGAAAAATTAAGAAACAAATTCAAACATGGATACATAAATATAGTTAAAACAAATCACCCACCGATTAAATAAAAACTTTGGCTATTTATAATAACATGAATTCCTGCGTAACATTTAAAACATTGTACGACAATATTATTAAACACAATATGTATAAAGATAATAAAATTCTATTTATAATTTAAATAAAACCAATATTTACCTATACCTCGAGGTCTAAAAAGAATAATAAATTAAATGAACAGAACTTTGGAGGTTACGATTACTGGTATCCCGGTATTAAAATGACAGCTTCATTTATTATAATTGTTAGCTACTTTTTCGTCTACCTAGTAAAGACTTTTGTTGTTCCGGCACTTTTAACACTTCATTTTATCAGAAATACGTGAAATGGCTCATGTCAACACAAGGTCTTGAGATTACATAACCTCACTTTTTTCCGGCGAGGCAGGGGTGCCAATGAATGAAATCATTCCCGAATTGCATGGTCTGGTCATTGGCACTGGGGTGCCAACGACTAGAGACCATACTTTTTCTATTCATTTCCATTGGCACCCCCCTAAAATTAATTAATAAATTATTGCCGAGGTTCATTCCTTATTTTGATTATATTGCAAGTATTTCTTTTCAATATTCACAAAAATTGGAACAGATTTACTTGTTCACAACGTTGTTTGAACGAAATTAAAAAATGTTGTCAGCTAAAAATTTTCTTTAGAAAACCGGATAAATTCTTGGCATCCGAAGAACTGAAGTGAATTCATTATTTTATAACTAAATTTGACATTATTTTGTATGAATTATATATGTCGGTACACGCAGAAATAATGGTAGAATTAAAATAATACCATCAAAATACGATAAATGTTTGCATTTTCTTAAAATTTAACAAAAATGAGAGAGGGTGCCAATAACTGGCGCAGTGCCAACCACTAGTGTTCTTACCCTATTGGAAAAAAAATTTTTCTTATTTTCTTAAGATTTTTAACAAAAATAAAATCTACTACAGTTTTTATTCTAATTCAGCATCCCTATATCTCATGAGAACAATTTTATTTTTGCAAAAAATTTAAATTTGAATCACTATTCAATGTTTGTTTCATCTTAAAATAGTGATTTCAATTTTGCATTTGATATATTATTACAATGTTTAAACTATTTTTGTATTCATACACATATCAGTTATATAAATTAATGTTACATTTCAAATTAAGTGAGATGATAATAAAGTAAAATTAAAAATTCCAAAGATTTAATTCGAAATCATTTTTTCAAGTCTTGATTTACAAAAATACAAAATATGTAATTTTTAAAAATTGTAATTTTAATCATTTTATAATAATACATATGTATAAATTACTAATAATATATTTACGGTGTTAGTTGATACTTTTAAGCAAAATATTTTTCCCTAGCTCGTTACAATTTATTAGATATCACCTGTAAGAGATTAATTAAAAAAATTGTAAGTAGACATTTATTTTCTTAGCTAGCCACGTTTTTCTCAGAGAAACCGCTTGATCGAGACTTTGTCAGAAAAATCTAAGCGGTTCCGTAGCTCACTTGACTAAGGCGTGCGCTATATTTAGGTTTTAGGACAGGTTTTAGGTAGGCAGGACTCTATGCCTGCGATTGTGTAAGAATAATCGTAAATTACGTGCAGTAATCATATATAACATAATTTTTTTCCTCCTCAATCGATCGAAATTTTGCATCATTTTTGTTTTGTATAGAATGCGTGCAGTGCATATATACATATATACATAAACGCGTTACGATGCGAAATCGGCAAAGTTACTCTTCACAGAAGGAAAGCTTACTACACGAAATAGTAACTTCTTCTCGCTGAGTATTGATGGTTACCAAGTGGTGCAGTGCATCCTACTATTTGAAATTGTGCATCCTACTCTTTTAAAGAGTCAGTTTAACATACCTGTTAAAAAAATAGTAATTTTAACAAAATTCACGACGAAAAGCTGCGGTTCAATTTAAAATAGTTAGAACTAGTGGTTTCGAGAGTTCTTCTAACGATCCACTTTTTTCCGTGTCAGTGACACAAATATTAACGAAAAACGACAACAAAGCCTTCAGAGCAGCAAAAATGAATATAAGAATGAAAAAATACATTATTGATCGTCAGAATCGCAGTGTATGCAGGTAAAATAGCACCTGATTAGAGGGCACACGTTGGTCACATCTATTAATAAAATCCAACAAAAAACCATCTTCAATGTTCGAAATGTCGCCCAGCTGTTCGTCGACCTTCTTGAGGTAGCATTGCAAGCCACTCCGAGGAACGCCATAGGCTACGGTAGTCGGATAATGGCTTCGATGTATGCATTTAAATTGATTTTTGAAGTTGACATAGCTATGAATACACAGGAAAATCCGGGAAAATTCTGTGGAAACATTATTTTCAATTTGTTTGGTTTTTGTGACAATTAAAAAATTTTTTCTCCAATTAAAGTGGAAAAAGGGTTCATGGGGGGCTGGAGGCCCCCCATGAAGGTTATGTTAACACTAACAACCATTTATGGCAGTTTTTTAGACAAACACACGCGCTAAGTGAAAAAAGTAAGATACCCATAACTGGTAAAATGTCGGTGCCCATAACTGGAAAATGCAGAGCTGTCAAAAAATGACTAGCAAATTTTTTAGTGCGAACATTTTGATGGAACCGATATAAAATCACAAAATATATTGAATTCCCTTCATAAATATAGGATGATTACTTTTTTGCAACAATTTACTTCGGCTTATCGCACTTCAAACACAAGAGAAAAATATATCCTTTAATATGTCCTTTAAAATTTTTTATGTTTCTTGAAACTCTGTGCAAGCTTTTAAAACAACTTGAATTTTTTGTAAATCCTTCTAGATTCTTTTAGTTCTAAATAAAATTTAATCTACTCCGTACGATATAAATAATTTAGAATCCCTTGAATATAACTAAAAATAAATTAATCTATTCATTAAATTTCTATAGGAAATCAAAATAAATAAATTCGAATTTAGATTGAATTAATTAAATTTATATACAATGGTAAATATTGTGCATGCTTTCATATTGTGATTTGATAATAATGTAAATAAATAAGATGAGAGAAATAAAAAAGAGAATTAAGGGGATTTGTTTGGTTGCCTTCTCATTTTTATTTTTTATTTTTGTCCGAAGATACAAATTTTTCTGTTCTTAGGAATTGCAATAGAAGCATTCTGTGATGGTTGTTCAAATTCGATCGTTAGATTCTTCTTTTATTTTCAGGAATTTTATACTTTAATAAGATCCATAAAATCGTGTCAAATTCGTTGAAATGCCTTAAAATATGTAGAATCGCTACAAATCTCTTAAAAATCATTGTTTCATTTATTATTCAAAGTTCTCTAGGAATCCTTTAAAATGTTTTAAAATCCTAAAAAACTGTTTAGAAATCATTTAAATTTTTGATGTCTCTTAAAATACTTTAGAATCCATTAGAATCCCTTGAAATGTTTCAAAAACGTAAGAATCTTTTTCTGAAGTGTGAGTCATTTGAAAGCCCTTGAATACAATTTATTTCAAACTTTTTCATTAGAGTTTACCAGAAACCCGTTTAAATTCCTAGAAATCTTCGAAAACCCATAAAACCTTTGAAAATCATACAAAGTTCATTGAAATCCCTTAACATTTAAGTGACATTCACATTCAACATCTTAGTGAAATCCTTTGGAATCGCTTGAAATCACTTGACATCTTTGAAAACCCTGAAAATCATCTAAAATTTCTTAAAGTGTTTCGAAATTCCTTGGAATCCGTGACAATATTTTTAAATCTCTTGAAAACCGATCAAATCTTTTATAATCAGTTAAAACATTTGAAAATCCCAATGAAGCATTTTATAAGCCTCAAAATAAGTGAAAGTCCCTCGCCAGTTGTTGACAAAATCGCTTCAAATCCATGGAAATTCTCTGCATTTCAAATTGAATCAAACTTATGTATCAAAGTTCTATAAAGCCCCCGTTCAAATTCCTATAAATCTTCGAAACCCTTCAATCCTTCGAAATTCTTTGAAATACCTTAAAATCCTTTGAAATCTTCAGAATCGCTAGGAATCTCTTCAAATTTGGATTAATTTGATTCATTTCCCAAAGTTAACTGATAGGACTTTTTTTAGAATTTTGAAAATCTCTTAAAGTCCTTTGAACTCTTTAAAATTCTCTAAGGTCCCTGGAATTGTTTCGAGTTCCTTGATATCGGTGGGAATTTGTTCAACCTTTTAAAAATAAAAAATAAATCTCTTCAAGTTAATTGAAATATTTTTTAAAACCCTGAATATTTTTGAAAAACCTTAAAATACGTGAAAGTCCTGCGAAATTTATGGAAATCCTTTGAATACCTTAGAACAAATATTCAAGAATAATTATATTTATTGTTTTATTGTAGTTGATTCCTCGGGTGGCCAGCAATGGAACAACTGTTTTTTGATCGGAGAGTATAATTGCCAGCTCTGATTTTTCAAATTAGATAAAGGTATTACATTTATTTGTAAGGCAATAAGTATGATGGAAAACACGTCTTAAAGAAATTCTTTTTCCATATCCTGTGAGGATAAAAGTACTGGTTCTCGCTGTATAGAAGCGAGCAAAGATAAATAAAAGAAGCAGATAGCGAGAAGAGAACCTAGCAAGAGAGAACAAAGTGGCAAGGGTGAAGTCCATCTGGTATTCACATTACTCTACTAGTAAATGGTAGGAAAAGCAATATTTTATATTTTCTTTCGAAGCCTTCGGCTTCTATTCTCAGCATACCATTCGCCTACTCTATAGTCTTCTTTTCCTATAACCTGCCTTTCATCGGACACAAGCACAAAGTACTACCATGAATTTTCGATAATCCAAATTGGATTCTCCGATTGGAGAAGCGAGAAATTGTTTTCCCCGAAGTTAGGGATTCGGTTAGCGGAGCTTCAGTGTATTTCCTGCTTTCTCTTTTTGTTTCTATTTTCTTTCCTGTTTTACTCGGTTACGAACTCGCGAATGTGACTAGGTATATTAGAAATGTCAAAAATGTATTCTTGTAATACCAATTATTGTTCAATTTTTTTTCTGCTAGATATCTCCAAGATTTATTTGATAAAAGTACAAGTAAGCATTTTGTGTAGGAATTTTCTTTTCCTTCACGAACAATTAGCATTTTTTATTTAAATATGATACTGATATAATTTCTTCAAAAAAGAAAAGGCTTCTTGATTTTACGAAATCATTTCTCTTCTGAAGAAGGGAATGGTGTTAGAATATTGTTAGAAACGAATTTCCGAACTTGTATGACACATGTAACTTTTGAAGGCACATAGCTGATTCAAATATATAAAAATCCATAAATAGAGGTCACAGTTGGGTGTTTCGAAAATAAAAATAGTTTTCGTCAAATATATTTTAGATTTTTAATGGATTTAATTTTACAGGATTTTTGTCTTTCAACTACAAATGTTTTCCGTGCAAACTGTTTTTTTTGCCTGCAGAATCTATCAATCAGTTCATTAGTCATAAAGAAAATAGTTAAACAACCACCGCAGGGGCCTACTGAGAGCAACTGCCATCTAAAAAAAATGTCAATAGCCCGCAGTAGAACCACGGTAAATCACACCTATGGCCACGTCTCACA
>CAKNXH010064729.1:0-14905 GCA_932178445.1 Andricus quercusramuli | reverse complement strand
AGTGCAGTGAATTTAGTCTTAGATTTGTGCGCCGCACCACGCTTATTTTTCAAAATGACTGTCTAAAGAAATGTGTTCAAAATTGCAGGAACAAGTATACTCACATCTTGTAAAAATTATCAGAAGGTGGATACTGGTTTGTTTTATATACTCGCGATCTGATGTCCTCCAACACAATTTGTGCTGCTGCTCCAACAACCCGTGATCGTTCTTCCTGTTCATTCAATTTAAAAAAAGTGATACAAAGACTCGGAAATCATCGCCATAATTTTGAAGCAATCTCGACTTCACTGTCCTGACATCGGGTCGGTATTCTCCTTGGATTTGTTGCATGAGATCGTCAATGGAGAACTGGAATTCCTCTGACTTTTCTTCCAGGTACGAATAAATGAATTCCATTGCTTCATCCAAATTTTTGAAATTTAATTAACAGGAGGAACGACTGCGGATTGTTGAAGCAGCAGCACTAATTGTGTTGGAGGGCATCAGATGGCTGGTATATGAAACAAACCAGTATCCACCTTCTGATAATTTTTTACTGAACTTGAGGAAGATATTTATCAACCTGACCCATCCAAGCCTCAAAGAATAAGTCTACCACGCTCCCGCAGATGCTCTAAAAGACTAAAACCAAGACTTTGAACACTGCATAACACTGAACATCTTTCGCTGCTTTTCTAAAACAAAACCTTGTGGATTAGGCCTACTGGAGATATCACGTTTTAAAAAAAAGCTTCACTTACTCCACCTCATGGTTGATGTGGAAAACAAGTAATGTGAATATTCCATGCATATCGATAAGTTCATAGATACTTGCACATGTACGTGTGTGAGTGTATGTATGTATGTATAATATGATAAGCTAAATTAATGATATATATATTATATTCGTTATGCATATGCAATTATATAATAGTAAATAATAACGATAACAATGAATAATCTTGTAGATTTCAAGGTAAAATTTAACGTTCTTTGCAAATTGCAAAAAAGTCCTCTGCTTTTATCTGCCATAACTCGTGAACTATAGATATGAGGGAAATTTGTTCAGAACAAAAGTGATAGAAAATTGTGTGCTCTACAACATATAATATAATTACTATTGCTCTTAAGTGCATTTGAAATGAGATATTTCCAAAAAACGAAATTTTAGCCGCCATTTTGTTAGCAGAAGCCTGATTTGTAGGATCTTTCCTGGGTTTTGATGAGGGCCCCAAAATGAAGATAATTGCCAAGTTTGGTCTTATTCTTACCTTTTGCAAGGTGAGGCCTTTTTTGTGTTTTCATTGATTGGACTATGAGGTGACGAACCAGTGACAGTTTCGCACCTCCGAGAGCACCTATCACAAGCACAATTACTTGTACGGAATATTTTGGGTGCAGTCATTGCAGCTCTCTTTTAAGGTCTTGATACCTGTCCTCCTTTTCTTTCTCCTTGACAAGGAAGTTGTATTCGGACGGAGCCGAGAATTCGATCATGAATATAGTTCGTTTCTAGGGAACCCTCTCGGGAAAAAAATAAACATGTTAAGATTCTTAAAACTAGGATCGTGGCACAGTAAAAGCTATAGTTTTCAGTTTCAGATTGAACTATTCGGTTGAAAATTAACTTTTTCGTGGAAAATTCCTCTTTTTTGGTAGAAAATTCATTTCTTTAGTATATTTATTTATATGATACCGATATAACTTGTTTAAGGAACGGAGGGCTTCGTGATTTCATGAAATTATTTCTCTTTTGATAAAGGGAATGGTGCTACAATATCTAAGATTATAAAAGGAAACACTGGTGGATTGTTATATGATTCGGAAGAAACATCGAGTACATGTTCATAATAACTAATAATGGGAAAAGGAAAAAGGAAAAGTAGTGCTTCTTCTTGTCAATAGCATTGAAGCATGAATTTCATATTTCAGTTTATAAAATTCTTCTCAGATGCGACTTCTAGGTATCCTTTTATTTGAAAATATAATAAATTTTCCTGCATATTTCTAGACTTATTCAACAAATAGATTTCTACCATTTCCGTCCCAAATATATATATTTTTAATTATAAGTAATATTTCATTCAGCCTAGTCTATATTTGACCCATATATTCAATTGCTGTTGATGATCATATGTAATAGGGCTTCTGATAGACGCGTGAATGGTGAATTTTCCATTTGAACAGTACAAACTGTGACAATATATGTCACATTGACCAGTCACTAATTTCATTTAGCGATAACGAGATCCAATGCAATAATTAAATTAAAGAGAGTATCGTGTATTTGTAACCTAATTTGTTTGATCTCCGTTCTCTTGTACCCAAGTATGATATTGTGTAAGCTGCGAATAATACATCACACTTTAACCATTAATGTAAAATTCAATATTCTTTCACTCAAAGTAGAGATAATCAGTCGCATAATAGAATGATCCCTGCGATAGAGTTGGCATTCAACGAATAAAAAATTATTACAGTAAATATGTGAATAAGATTTGTGTATTTGTATTATCCAAGTAGGATTTTAAATAGATTTAGACCTAAATTACTTCCGATTAGGGGTGATCGTAATTACATAGAAGGGTGTATCAGTTTGATCAAACGCTTTTACTATGATTGGAGTTTATATTTCTATCACCACTCTAACTAGAGCATTTAACCAGAAAACGAAATTAAATGAAAAAAATAGAATAACTTTAAAAACGACTTTTTTATCCATTTGATGATACTTTATGAGTGACAATTTATAAAGTGACAAAAAGGACGGTAACATATCAATGAAGTGTGTTTTTGTTTTGAAGCTGGTATTATTTGGTTTGGTAGACAAATATAACAAGTAATTACAATGAAATAACTTGCAAATGAATTTCCATCTTGCTTTCGCTAATTGGCTTTTGAAATTGAATCTACCTGTAGCTTGCTCCTTCTTGGTGAACTACAGGCAAACGATCGATGTTGCCTGAAGTCAAAGTTTACTCTGTGGTCAAGCAACTGCAAGTTTCACGTAAATCGTGGTGGACTTTTGTGAAATATATGAGTAAGGTTTCTAAGCTACTTGCATTTTACTTTGGATCACGACAAATGCTCGGAATAGAGTTATTGTTGCTTGTATCTCAAAGCACAAAAAATAATTCTCAGGGTCTATTACTCATGAACAATTTTAGAACAATAACAAACTATAAGCTTTACAAATTCGGAAAGGAATTGAAAATTATCATTTGGATATTTTTGGCTTAAAAGTTCAAAGCTAATTGTAAATCATAAGTATTGAAAATAATGCAATTGAAGCTATCAAAATTGTTGAAACTCAAAATTTTAACATTTAAAGCAAAAGGTTCAAATGGGAAACAATTTATAAAATTCAAAATAGAATAAATTTAAATTTAATGCGTAAGAAATTCTCGAAATCCTATTGAGGTAATTCAATATCCCTCAAAGACGATTCCAATTCTGATAAATATTCAAAAATGTCATAAATGTTATTGAAGGTTCGTTTTAATTTTAAAGTTTATATAATTTGCTTAACCTCTCTAATACTGCTTTGACGTTCCTTTTGTGTTTATCCAAATAATTATTCTAATCTACTGTTATACTTTGAAAGTTTGATAACATTTTGAGATTATCTTCAAAGTCTGATAAAGCCATATAATACTGAAAAATATTTGAATCGTTCTTTATGATAACTTACTTGACTCACAATCGTGATACCAAGAATCAGGCCTGCTAAAGAAATGCCTGAATTTAATCATACTATCTTATCATCTATTTTACATGCATAGACATTTCCAAACAATAGCCTCTCTTGCAAGTGCGGTGCTTTTGAACTTCGTTTGTGGCTTATTCGGGAGAGAGAATCGATCGTTACGTAGAAATAATTGAAATTGACGCGTGCTTGTCATGCAAATAATCCCCATGGCCGCTAATTTGAGTGAGTACTGAGTGATGAATTTGATAGTGTTGTTTTCACTCATCAATGTATTCAATATAAAATTATCTTCTGGTGTTCCATAAAAACGTAAGTTTCTGCCACTAAAGTCTGTGAAAAAATTGCGTAAAAAACGAAATTGTCAAAATAGTAAGCAAGTGTCAAGATTTGCTCTATTCATTCGACTTCCTTGAATTTCCTGTGACATTCTATAACTGCTTGACTTGTATGCATTTTAAAATCATTTTTTCATTAGTTGACTTCAAATAACTTTAATTAATTTTCGAATATGGTATTTTCCAAAGACCCAGCTCTGCATGAAAACTCAGGGGAGATTACGATATTCGCGGCGACAAAATTTTAAGGCAGTTTCCAATAGAGATATTGATTTTTTGTATTAAAATTATTTCCAGCCCTGATCCCGTTTTTTATGACCCTTCTCAGGGAGGGATAACTTCGGCGGCACTTACACTTATCCCCCCCCCCCCCCCCGATTTCAGGAGCGACCTCTCACCGTTTTTCATAGCCCTTCTCGAAGGGAGAGTGAGTTTGGTGACATTCACCCCCAGTAACAACCTCCCTTTTCCACCTAGTCGCCACGGAGATCGTTATCTTACCGAAGGCTACAATTAGAGGATATGAATGGAATTATCTGATTTGTGAATTTCGAGTATGTTTTCTGTTGATATATGAGAAAATGTCTGAACCAAAACAGCGTAACTTTTAGTACAAATGCACTTTCAAAGTAGGGTTTGCTGGAGCCATTGCCCTTTGCTTAATCTGATTATACTGTGGGGAGAGATCGATATTTTCGCGTGAGTTTTCCAGGTAATCGGCCGCGAGATAGCGTGGTTGGTATATTTTATATGCGTAGTCCCGCCTATCCATCTGTCCGTGAATTCGCTTTAACACCACTGTAACTACCGAAACCAATCCTTCTTGCACCCTGCCTTCTTTAACAGCCTTTTCAATGTCTATCGAGTCCCCCATCGAATGGAAAACCATTACTTCGCACATTTCCCATTTGTTTTTTTTTCAGGATTTCTAGAGCTGTCAAACTTCCATCACACCTAGTAAACCCCCCAAGATCTCTATAGCGATCTATGCTTTTTGCTCACGCGTTACTCTAAAATAAAGATGAAAATCTGAAACTCACTGGAGCATTAATTCGAACACTAAGCATATAGTGACCCGATCTACATAAATACGCATAACAGATTTACATATTAAATTCTACACGTTCATCTCTACACACTAAACTCCGCAGATATGATTTTAATTAAGTTCAAACAATAAACTCTACGAGTTAAAATCTAGATGCTCAAATTTTATACTTGTTAATCTCTGCAGATTATTATCTGCACATTAAGCACTATACGTTAATCGTCACACGTTAACTTCTGCAGATATTATTTTAATGAAGTTGAAACATTAAATTCTTTAATTGAACTATACACGCTCAAGTGTAGATCATTCTCTCTTATGATACGTGCCAATTTCTACAAATTGTTCACTACACATTGAATACTATACGTTAATCTCTACACATTACACTCTATTCGTTGAACTATGCACGTTCATCTCTGCACCTTGAATTCTGCAGGTATGATTTCAATAAAGTTCAAACATTAGAATCTACAGAATAAACTCTACATTACAAGATATTAACGCTCATTTCTTATACACATTAATTTCTAAAGATTAATATCTACGCATGGAACACAATACGTTATTCTGTATACGTTTAACTTTGCAGATATTATTTTGATAAATTTTAAACATTAGTGTCTACATATTAAACTCGAGGTGCTAAAATCTGGACGCTTCACTCATATACACGTTAATTTCTGCAGATTATCATCTATACATTGAACACTATACGTAAATATTTATATATTCTAAACTCTACAGATATTATTGTGATAAAGTTTGAACTAATAAGAAATAAAAAAAAAATAAAATAAGAAATACACCAATTTCAAAATTTTTTTATGGACAAAATTATTGTTTCTATTAAATTAAGTTAAAAGCAGGTTGATACTAACATTTTTTCTGAAAGTTGAATAGATAATTACTAATATGAACAAATCGTTAGGCAAATTGTATTTATAGTTAGACGATTATTTTGTGTTGAAAATTTTCTTTCAGTGAAAACTTTTGTAATTTTAATAAGTTTTTGTTGCAATCTTAGGGAGCGAAAAAAATAAATCATGTGCAAAATTGTTATTTAGTATTTTTCAAAACTATTTTTGTTATAAAAGTTAAATGTATTTTTAATTATAGTAGTTTGCAGTTCATAATAATATTTCAATCATTTTCTTTTCTGATTTAAGAAATCAAGAAGATTTGGCCTGGGTAGTGAAAAAATGAATATTTAATAATAGAATTGTTTATGAAAATCAAGTTCTATGTAGAATACATTTTTTATATTACATATTGGGAAGTTTTTTATTTATCCATGAATTATTGACCTAAATTCCAAAAACAGGGTTGAAGTTTATAGACTTTTATTCTGATTTTGGTATTGATTTCGACGGAAAATTGCATCTTCATTGAAAATTTCATAATACGCAAAGTTCTAGTGTACGGATGGTATCTCTTCATAAAATGTGGAAATTGAATAATCAAATATGTGGAAATGAAGAAAATTTGACGTAAATGAAAAATAGTTCCCAGCGATATTCATAGGTTTTTTCAGCTTTGCTAAGTTTCTGTCGGATGAAGGAAACGACCTAAATGATCCTTTTCTAGATGATATATATCTGTGTCTACTTATGGACATTCATCAAGTTCGCTTCGATCGAATAAAACTTCCCTAATGATATTTTCAAATTTACTAAAAAGGAAGCATGATGGATGGGGTGGCAATGAGAAATAGATACATATAATCTATTATGACAGAAAGACATCGTCGGAATCTTTTCCATCTATCTTCTAATATATAATAATTTCAGGAATATTCAAATTCTAAAGTTATCCAGGAAATATTTGATCTTTATATCCTGAAATGGAAAGAAAAGTGATATGAAAATGCTGACTTGAGCAGTTTTCACTGGAGATCGTTACAATGTCACAATCCGTATTTAGAGTTTTTTCTTCTATTGGCGAATATGATGTATATTTCATTTTCGCTTCAATTTTCAATAAATCTATCTATCGCATTTCCAATAAACCTACACATCCAGGACGCAAGATGATGGATTGAATTGGTCGAGTGGTCGCTGCAGGGAAAAGGTTTACGATTGCGGTGCAGAAAATTACCTCTCTTACGTTTTACGTCCTTGCGTATCTGTCCTTCGAGCTTTTTTTTCTCTAGTGCGGAAAATTCCCGTTTGTCGATGCAACTATAATCAATTGAAGCGTAAGAGAGCTTTAGCCTCGTAGATTTATATCCTTCCAATGTGTCTTACTTCGTAAGAGGAAAATCCAATTTAAAATGTACCAATGTGCTTTATATATTAGTGAAACTAAGAAAAAGAATTGAAGATGAATAAAGAAATAAAAACAATGAAGAGACATATGAAATCCACTTGATTTAAAAAAAATGTTTACTACGTTAATAAAAATTTAATGAAAAGTTATGAACGGCTTCTCTTCTCCGAAGGGAAATATTGATTGTCGTCTTCGGCGTCAGAAATGAGGGGGCACGAAATGGTTCACTCTCGTAGTCGTTAGCGAGACCCGTTTTTAATGAGGACCTTGTCTAAATAATCGGTGCTACGGCAAAGCTCAAATTACAAAGTATACTTTAATACCTTGAAGTATTTGGTGCCAAAGGAACATTTTTAAATTTCTTTTTACATTTTAAGGACATGTACGAGACCGATTCTTTCAAACGAATTCACTCCCGGTGACGTCACATATACGACCCCCCACGCTTTTTACATCATCATTTCGTATTGAATTTGAATGCTCAAAACAGATTCTTAAAATCAAAGATGCGAACATAATATCTGAGCAGACATTACAGTCCAAAATTCACGGGAAATAGGGGAAATAGGGTGATTTTTTACAAAAATAGTCGAAGAATAATACCAAAGAGATAAATGTTCAACGAAAGAGTTGTGTTTTCAGGTTAACAAGTCGAAATATATTGAAATTTTCAACAAAGTATAAATTTTCAATGAAGAAATATTAATTCTCAAGAAAAAATACATTGATGTATTTTTCATATTAAATTTTCATACTTCTTGTTTCAAATATCAACGAATTAGTTTTTTTTAACCAAGAGAAGATTTTTATTTTAAATAAAAAATAATGGACTGTTGACTCTCGCGTTTCCCACTCGATAATATATTTCGTTGCGCGCTCAATTTCTGTACGTCCCCCGTATAACAGTCCTTTTAAAGTAAAAGGTCAAAGCATCGACAACTGTAATTTGGTGATTGTGAATTCTCTTCCGTTAAAGCTCTTCCGGCTTTAAGGAACACATTCTCATCATGTGTCTCGTGCTTCGCACTCGATTTTGTCCAAAATGCGCACTTTCGTACATTCGGATTAACACTATTATATCAAGTGTATATTATATTTATTTCTGTACCTCAGCCTGGCATTTTTAATTTAGATATTGCAAATTAAAGTACAAATTTGATTTATATGGAAGTCATGTAAAACCTCATGGGACACATTATGAATAAAGAAGAAATTCATAATATGCATTGGTATTGAAACAAACGTACTTGCATTGCCTAGTTTTTATTTTTAACAACAAAGTTAATTTTTAACTAAAAAAGGTGAATCTTTCATGAAAAATGTAATTGTTGAGCTTTCAACAAAAAAGCGAATAATTCTCAATCAGAAATAGAATAATCAAATTACACAGGCACACAAAGAAAAAGAAGTGGGCTGTACCGAAGACTAGGCCTATGACTTCTTATGTATTTTGACGTTCTGAAATTGAATTCGGGGCCAGAAACGCTCCATGCTACACCATTTTCTATTGAAATTCAAAAAATCACCTTTAAAACCAAAAATTCCACCGTGATTTCTAAACATGATTGCGAGACCTAATATATAAGCAATTAGATGCGCTGACTCCAAATCCGGGGCCAGAATTGCTCCATTATCAGCCATTCACCACACACTCCCACTTTACGATGTTTTGAAATTGCAAAACACCTTTGGAAACGGGGTTAACAGAGGAATTTTGAAAAGAGTATGAAGCATATCTTGTAAAATAAAATGACTAATTTTCATTTGATCAAGTATTTGAAAAAATTGCTATTCAAATTTATATTTTCTATTCGTGATGCCATATTTTGCGTTAGCCCCCCACGTGACAAATCTTCACGAAATCTTTTACCCCTCCCCTCCCCCTAACATTGCAGCATAATTTTTCAACTGCCCCTAATAAGTTTGAATAATACACCAGACTCTCTATAGATGAACAATCTGGGGGGTTGCCTGAAAATAGCCTTGTTCATATAGCGCGTACACCGATACGTAAACAGTCAGAGTCGCCTGAACCATTTCCATAATATTGCGCAATCCACTTGACTGAGTAGTAGTAAATTGCGAATTGTGAATTAAATCTAAAGAGAATCTGGTATATTTACTGAACTAAAAATATATTGAACTTTAAAATATACATTGCGAAACCGAAAATCTCGAATCAAAGACCATTTTCTTGATTGAGAGAAATGATAATTAATTACATTATGTAATATATGTAATTACATTAATTAATTACATATTGTTTCTCCAAACGACGATTTCCTACAACGAAGTAGATTAATGTTTACTAAGTTACTTGATCCACACATGGATGGTACAAAGAAAATAAACCAAACATTTCCTTGGATCCAGTAATTTTCTTCACTGTACACATTATTACATGAAAAATCGTGATCAGATATTCCAAATATAAACTGAAAAATATTTCAGATGTAAATGAGATAGATTGTGTAATGAATGAAAGTTCCTAATTTTAAATAATAATGAAATTGACGAGAGCGCCAGAGCGACATCCGCTACGGTACTACTCTAGATTTTTTTCCATTACTATTAAATCCCTGGACGACAGAAAAATTCAGGGAAAATTCAATTAGCAATCGACAGGGTTAGCGTGGTTAAATTATCCATATATTGAACGTTTGAACAGACCATGTGGTAGGACATTACGAGTTCGACGATCCCATTGGATCAGACTTTGATCCGATTAAAGTTTCGTCGTGATACGGAATAGGAAATTCGAGCATCCGCGCGTTTCGAGTTTTGTGTGTATGAAACGGTGATGAATTGAAGAGAATTGGGAAATACATAGGAATATAGGGGATAGAAATAGTACCACTGTATGTGCATGCACAAGTTAATTCGAGTGTATAATGAGGGCATGTGCACACGTTTAATGCGAATGTCGTGAATCCCACGATTTTCCATTTCAGTTTTCCCTGGAGGATCTTCTAGTTATAAAGCAAGTTCATCGGGTTGATAATCGATATTATTGAGTTGCAATCCCAGTGTTAAATTCGATAGCTCAGAGCGTGGAGTTGGCTTTTCGCTGACAGTCGGGGAAGATATCAAAGAGAAATCGATATAATAGAAATCTTGATTCAATATCTTAATGTTACGATTATTATAATCATTTAACATAAAATACAGAAACTGAGTATTGCAAGTTTCTTCTCTAAGTCTTGTTGACTGTCCCTTTCAGTGAATTCCACATTATTGTATTTTAATACAATAACGAATAACGAGTTGACTTCATTTTTAAAGAATATTATTAAAACTGTTTACTTGCTGAAGCAAACATGGAGGGAACATTCCAAAGTTTTTGACCCTAGCCTCTTGTATTTTTATCTATTTTTTCTATGTACCTATATATAAACTAAGGTAGTATAATAATTGGTATTTTGAATTATGATCAAGCTCTTTCACGCTCTTCCAAAACTTTTAAAGGATGCCATTAATGAAACTAATTTTTACTCTGTAGAATATTATGTGACATATTTTGTTTCTAAGAATATAGTTTAATGTACCAATGTAGCTAGTCTTTTAATATCTGTCGAATAAAGGTGCGGTTAACTAAATAAAGCAAATTTTCAAGATTTTCTATATATTTTCCATAACTTCAAATGTGCCTCTTGATATTTATATTTCATCCTTTTAAACTTAATCAGATTACAATAAGTAAGAATTGGTATTCAACATCTTCAATTATATTTGTTTCCAAGTATTCAATAAATTACCAAGGCTTGCCAGATAATTTTATACGATCGATATTTTTCTTGGCCACGAATAAATGTAAAAGAAATATATAAATTTTAGAATTCGAAACAAATAATAATTTAAATATCATTATTCAATTGAAAATACTTACTTTGCTTCAAGTTCAAAACGTTTCTAGTTCAATTATTATTAATATTTTTATTTTTATCAATATAATAAGGAGTAAAATAATAAGAACAAATAGTGATAACAACGTTTCTAGGTTTGTATTATTTTTATTATTATTCATTTCCAAGTATTCAAATATTCAATCAGAAATATTATTTCAAAATAATTAAACATTAATTATCAATAATTATTAAACAATATGTTGAATAATAGTGAAATAATTTATGAGAGAATAACCTGATATGAATCAAATTACGATAATAATTAACATTAAATAATATTTTTATTTGAGTTGAGGAATTATTGAGCCGTTTCCCGGGGTTATACAGGTTATACAGACCCTTTCTTTATAAAAAATAAAACAACGTAGCCAAAATAAAAAATAAAATAATAAAACATTTTTTGTAAAATTATAACTGTTGAATCTACAAATGGTAATCTATTTCTCTTGTGGAAAAGGTTATGAAAATTATATAACTGGTCTTTTTTGCTGAATTTTATCTTCAAATGATGTTCGGATATTTTTGATATGAAATTTAAAAAAATCGTGGAATCGCTTTTTTCAAAAATCATTTTCATTCTTATTTTTTATTTTGTGGATTTCAAATATAATAGGCTTCTTTTTTCTTGAAAGCTGAGTAAAAAATTATTATGAAATTATGTTCAAAAATAAAATCTGTATAATCTACAGAGGTTTTTCTATATTTGAAAAAAAACTTTAATCACAGCAAAAGTTGTTGGAACATTTTTATAATATCCGTAATTATATGATTCAAAAATAAGAATAATTAATAAAAAAATAAAATAAAAGCTCAACATTTTCGAAAGAAATTGTGCATTGAGAAATTTTGTTATAAACTACTTTTATGGCAACATAAAACAGTATCCAATAAATATCAACTAACTCCAAGGATCCTTTGGCTAAAGTTGGTTAAAGATCAACGTGCATTATGTAACAAATGAAATATATACATTGCGCAACGTTTTGATGCGTTGCTAAGGGTTCTCTAGATTGTAAAAGGAGCCTGAGGTGGTGGAAAAGAGGATGCTGGATTGTGAAAGGATTCTGAGATAATGGAAAAGAGGATTTTGGATTGTGAAAGAAGTTGGAGGGGATGGAAGAGGCGATTCCGCTTGCGCTTTCTAATTATTCATTTATTATTCAGTATTGCTCATGGTCATTATTTATCGTTCATTTTTTATAGATGATAGAACAACTGTATATAGTTCGATGGATTTATTTAATCAGAACGAATCAATTTCATACTTAAAATATGGGTGTATTTCAAAAATTGAGAATTATTTTCTTTTATAAAAATCAAGCAAATTTACATACTTGTATATATCCTAATTAGCCGTGGCTGTGAGTGCCAGAATTTTAGAATAAATGGCCCAATCTTTTGGGTACAAATAGAGTAATAAAGAGAGTATTTGTACGTAAATTTCGATACAATAAATTAGCCAGATTTTTTCGGTACGTGTAGAAACTTCCATCATAATTTTGTTTGGTTATACGAGCCGTTTAAATATATCAATCAAATTATAAGGTTGTTGTTCCTAATATTCAAAGAAGAATTTACTCATTTAATAAATGAATACGAACTTGTGTTTCAAATACTTGGTTTGCAGAGTTTGGTATTGTGGCGAATACTGTGACGAAAATTCTTAAATCTTTCAAATTTTTCATATATTTTTTGTCATTCTTGAGATATGTCAGGAATAAACATCAACCCTTTTGTTGAAAAGGATGTATTTTATTAAAATCTATGTCAATTTGTTCCCCTTGTAAATATAATCTAAATTGCTAAAAATTCACATCTGAACTGATTTTTCAGATGAATATAAAATCGGAGACAAAATTTTTCCGTTTCTGATCCGGCTCTAAATTTTATAAATAATGCGCATTATTTAGGACTAAAATCCCTGCAATTTTCATAACATGAACGTACATAAACATACGGACTATCTGGAAGTTTAGAGTCGGCCTTTTTTAAAAACCTCATTTTTGAACTTCGGAGCTCGAAATATGTCAAGATATGTGAAAAAATTTGGTTCGAAAGTTTTAAGCGTTACAAAGCTTCCTCTATGAGAAAGAAAGTATATAAATTACAAAAATTCTTGAATGTCCAAGTATTTCAGAATAATTTCGAATATTCCGGAACTTTCAAGAAAATATCAAAATATTTTAAAAAAGTAAAAGACAATCCAAAATTTTCAAAGAGTTTAAATATAATTTCGAAAATTCCGAAGTACTAGAAAATATTTAAGTATTTGTTATAATATTCAAATCAAATAATATACAGTGACAAAATTTGAAAATTTCTACATAATATTCCAGATAGATAAAAAACATTTTAGAAATTGGAGAGAATTTCAGGAGTAAACGGAAGTTCAATTCCGGAGCATGCTAGAATGCCAGAATAATATCAGAATCTTTTAGAATAATAAATTTCTGTGAATTCCAGAATTTGCAGGTAATTTCATAAATGTAAGAATTGATTTGTAGAAGCACACCGAAAATATTTGATCTACGCTTATCGAATTTCTGTGACCCAGGCATGGCCTGTAAGAATATTCATGAAAATATGAGCATAACTTGGAACATTTGAAATCATTCTTGAAAAATCTATAATTTTTTGAGAATTTTTTAAAAAGAAAAGAATATTCATCTCTCTCAAATATGCCTTTGAGAAAATTAAAAGGTGTTTCTGAAATATAAATTTTGAATTGAGGTTAATAGTATATTGTGCATCGAGTGGGAGAAGTTGGCTATTCTAGGCGAGTGTTGTCAATGTGAGTACTTTTCCCACTAGTGGGAACTTCGACCACTGTGACGTTATCAGTTGAGGAATCGGCAATTTCGTTGGCTCGAGACGAGCGAGCCTCTGAAGTCGCATTTCCATCACAGGTGAGGGACAAATAAATTTAATGCAAGTTTTCATAACCTAATGTTGGTTTTGATTTCGGTTATATCTTGATTTAGGCTTTGGAAACTCAATATCCCTTTTACCTTATTCTGATCGGAAATTGCCTATCGGCAACGTTAATATATCTGTAACGACACACATATATGTATTCGTATATATGCGTTTATTTATATATACATATATATGTATTGCAGTTGAGTAGAGGGCAGCTAACTAACCAATATTTGATTGTCACAAATACACAAATTATTGTTCCATACGTGAAGTTATATTCAATTTATTGGTTTACAACTATCATCTGGGAATTGTGACTGCTTTATTTACACGTGATCATTAACGGCACTTTAAATGCCGTTATATGGGTAACATTATGATGACAAATGTGTTTGTCAACACTAAAATCACAATAATTAAATTATAATCGATAGTTTGGCTATTATTAAACTTCTCATATTCTTCCTTTCAGGGGCCGTTAAAAAATTACGTTAGGCCAACGGGAGGAAGGGGCAGAATTGGTGACAGCATGAATCTCTCTTGTTCAAAAATATCACTAATTGATTGAAGAATAAACTATTTTCTTGAAAATCGTTTTTTTTTTTAATTGAAAGTTAATTTTCTGTACTAAAAATTTTACAAAATCCATTTTTGGCTGAAAATTGATCGTTCTGAGTTTAAAATTCAACTTTTTTCGTTGAAAATTCTGTCCTGGAATTATCAAAAATTCAACTACTTT
>CAKNXH010064728.1:0-30450 GCA_932178445.1 Andricus quercusramuli | reverse complement strand
CGGATAGCTGTTTGTCAGCGCAATGTTATTTTATTTAGTACGTAGACTATTGAATGTAAAGAAATTGTATATTGCATTATTGATAATTGGAACAGTATTACTTGTCATCTAGGGTGAGGAGGGGCAACGCCGATCAGTGGGGCAAAGGCGACTTTGCTTATAACATTTTTAATATTATTTTACATTAAATGAATCTATTTTATTATAGCGATGGTGTTACTTACTAAAATCTTGAAAATCGACGATACAAAAGACAAATTCTGCAGAGAACAGTTTTGACAACGAAAGAATGGAAGATTCGCTGGCAGAAATATTAAGTTTTCAACATCAATGGCAATATTTAGAGTATGAAAATTTGATATTTTGACAGATACAACAATATCGCATTATGTCATTTTAATAGTTGAATTTCATTCTGGTCGCAAATATATTGAATATCGTAAATAATTGAGGCCTCACCAGTGGGGCAAGCCTGACGAAAATAATATTTTTCACGTGCTTAGGTTATAAACGTATCATAAGTTCTGTCGGTTAGTAATCGGTCATGTAGAACAGCCACTCATCTCCTGTACTACATGCAAGAAACAAATGAATATTATTATTTTAAATCCGGTCAGTAGAGCGGGTGTTTTGCATTGGTACGGTAGAAACCTTTACGCGTAGTCCTTCTCTAGTAGAATGTCAACGCATAAGAGGTTATATCACAGCTATCACTATTTTCATTTGAAATAACTTATTCTTATTGCTGGATATGTTTGAAGGTAATTTTTTCAGTACATAAAATGCCACAGACGCGAACCATCATATTTTGCCATCTTCAGGTGTTTTGATTTTCATAAAAACTGCGGTCGGCTTTGCCCTCCAGCATGAGGCAAAGCCGACGAAATAAGCTTTTCGGAAATAATTAAATTATTAAATCATTGTTTCATTAATGTAATTAATGCTTATAGAAATATGATATACTATAATGTAGGAAACTATCTAATAATATTAGTAGTAGCTAGTAATATTATTATTAACTTGTAAGTATGGACGCGTGGTCTCACAGACCGCAGCACGCTTCTGATATGTGCCCCTCCTGCTCTTCCTGAAATTCTTTGAGGCCACCGTTATTGATAGCTTTAGTTTCACTTGTCTTTTCGCTGAGGAAGGTGGACAACGTGCGGTCCTCCGTGTTTCAATTTTTTCGTGGTATTCAAAACGCAAAATGTCACACAAAAGCAAACCTTTGAAATTAAGCAGATTTCTTTTGTCCATCAATAGAATCGCTTCACTGTTCAAAGACTTATCCGTTAAATCCAAAACGGAAGTAGTTTTACTGATGAATGATTTCTTTTGACCTTGAGAATAATTCCTTCAACTATTAAAGGATTTCATTTGTTGGCTGCCGGAGAAAGTGCGCCTGCGCATGAGTGAATTTTTTCACTGCACGATTTATTTATTGCTTGATAAAGTGAGTGAAAAAACGTGCGAATTGATGTATAAAATGGATTTCTTCCAAAAGTTGGGAATCTCAGACTGCGACGCGAAAACTTTAAAAGGTATATGTATGATCCGCATAACCTCACTTTTCATTGATTTTTACGCTTTTGACAATCAAAGTAGGAATTTTTTGAAATTGCTTTTGACAATCGAAAGTTCGTAAGACGGTCTTTGTGAAATGATTTTGTGAAGCGCCGATTTTAAATCGATTTTGTATTTAGATTCACCAAAGATCGGCTTTTGTACATTTTTTGCACGTAATATCATGCAATAGGTTTTCATTTAATGTTTAAATTATTGTTCCTTTTGTCCGACAATAGATTTCACTTCAAGATAAAAGGAAATCCTTTCACAGTTAAATGATAGCATTTGAAACGACAATCCTTTAACTGTGAGAGGATTTCCTCTCATGCCAATTTTGAATGGAAAATCCTTTAATAGTGAAAGGAATCGTTTGACTGTCAATAGTCTGTCTTCAGAATAAAGGAAAATAATACGTCCCAATGATCTCTGCTTCGAGCAAAAAGTAACAAAATAGTAGGCACGCGTGGACCGTACGTCTCCCAGACCGCGCCGTGCTTCTGATATGTGGGTCTCTCCTCCTACTGGTGTAAAAGATTATTAATAATGAAAATGATAAACTTTAATTTCTTTTTCACTTCACAGTCCCTTCATATACTGGTAGAAGTTAGATAACAAAAAATTCTTCACTAGCATATTCAACGAAATATACGTATTTACAGCGGTCTGTCCTTTTAGTCTCCAGGATGAACTTAGGGCGGGGGTGGAGAAGAAAGAGAACCAAACAAACGAAACAAACGCGAATCAAGGTCGAAAATTTACAGAAACCGGAATTACGAATAGATTTTCAGAATAAGATAAACGAACGCATAGATAAGGCAATTTGGGAGTCGCTTGAAAGGAACAAAGATGTAGAAGGTGCGTGGGCTTTATTGCGGGATACCATTGTTGAAACTGCGATTGAAGTGTGTGGTATGGCGAGGGTAGGAAAAAAGTCTGGCGATGCGTGGTGGAACGATGAAATTGCGGCAGCCCAACAAGAAAAGAAAGAAGCGTACAAAAGAACGTTGAACATGACAGGTCTTAGCGATGAGGAGAGAAATAGACTCAAAAATGATTACAGACACAAAAAGAGGAAAATTAAACATCTAGTCAAAGAGAGTAAAGAGAAAACCAGAACAGAAGAAGAGAACAAAATAAAAAACTGCTTTGAAGGAATTATGAAACTATTATTTAAAGAGATGAAGGGGAGTAAAAGTACAGAGTTTTTTAGCATGAGAAACAGCAAAGGTGAAATGCTATATGATATAGACGGGATAGTAGACGCTTTAAAAGATTCTTTTAAAGAACTATTAGGAGGTGAAGATATAGGGCAACAAAACTACGACATTGAACATAATGCATTAGAAAACCCAATTGAAAAAGTCAGTGTCACTGAGGTCAGAGATATAATTAACAACTTGAAAAACGGTAAGGCTGTTGGTTTAGACAGCATTAGCGATGAAATGCTTAAATACGGTGGCGAGTACATACCTCATAGGTTGTGCGAATTGATAAATTTATGTTTCGAGACAGGAGAAGTCCCAGACGATTGGAGGAAGGCGATTATTGTACCAATATATAAAAAGGGAGATAAAAGGAACTGCAGTAATTACAGAGGTATCAGCCTACTAAGTACCCTAAGTAAAATATACTCAAAAATACTTATTCGTAGGGTAATGGAAATTACAGAAGAGAAGATATGGGAAGTCCAAAGTGGATTTATGCCAGGAAGATCATGTACAGATCAGATATTTAGCCTAAGACAGATCACAGAAAAAAGCTTGAGAGTAGGAAAGAAAGTTTTCTGTGCATTTATTGACCTAGAAAAAGCTTTCGACACGGTAAATAGAAGTAAACTTTGGGAAGTCCTTAAAGAGTATGGAGTGAATGGAGGGCTCCTACAAGCAATAAAAACAATATATACGGGTAGTAAAGCAAGTGTAAGGGTAAATGGGAAACTGAGTGACTGGTTCGATATTATGCAAGGCGTGAAACAAGGATGCGTTATGTCCTCGTGGCTATTTATCATATTCATGGATAAGTGTCTAAGAACTGCCCTCTTCAACGAAAAAGGTATAGATCTCGAAACCGTCAAAGTACGTGGGTTGGCTTTCGCAGATGACAAGATTGTTATGACAGAATCAGTCGAAGACTTGCAAAGAATGTTGACTAAACTTAACACAAGCATGAAGAACATGGACCTCAAAATTAACGTGAATAAAACGAAAGTCATGGTTTTTGAGGGAAAAAGTGAGAAAACAATATGCAACATTGTCCTAAATGATGTGAGATTAGAACAAGTTGACAAGTACGTATATCTAGGTAGTCTATTCACTAGCGACGGAAAAATAGATGGGGAATCAGATAGGCGCATAAATAAGGGTAAGCAGGTTATCGGTAGAGCAGGATCCATCCTCAAGAATAAAAACATATCAAAAAAAGCTAAAATGGCCATACATAATTCCATATTCGTACCAACTGTACTATACGGTAGCGAGGCATGGACCTGTCAAGAAAAGGACAGGAGAAAAATCAACGCGATCGGCATGAAACCTCTGCGCATAATATGCGGAAAAACACTGATGGACAAAGTCCGAAACGAGATAATCCTCAAAGAATGTGGTACAGGAGACACGCTAGTTGACATATGGGAAAGAAATCAGTTAAGATGGTTCGGACATCTTGAAAGAATGAAAAATGAACGACTGACGAAGCAAGTATATAAAGGTAAAGTAAATGGCAGAATGCCCAGAGGTAGACCGCCGAAAGAATGGTTAGAATCTGTAAATGAGACATTGATCCGAAGAGACATAAGAAGTCATAGGAACAGAAGAGCTTGCATGAAGAAATGCATGGACGTAAAGGAAGCTAGAGTAGTATGCCAGGACAGAAATGTGTGGCGACAAATAGTTTATAAGCAGAGTGACAATAGAGTGAATGATGCCTGAAACAAAGACCTTGGATACTAATGGGCCCAAGTGGGGAACCATACATAACAATTTTGTGAGGCTCCTCACTTGGGGTGATCGCTAGAGAGATTGATCAGCAACCTGGGTCGGAGCAGTGTTGCGGAGTGAACGTGTTATTTGAATAAATAACACGAAAACTCCAGATCAATCTAAAATATCTATACCATAACACATATACCTACATACCTATCTACCTTATACCATATAACGACCTACTTTACACCTATATACCTATCCCACTACTTTCCAACCGAGCAAGTCACGCCTACCCCGAAAGGGAAATGGCTTAATGGTATAATAATAATAATGTGAGACCTCAGGTCCACGTTAGTGTAAACATGGAATCATGTCCATACTTGCAGGTTAATATTGAATGTAATACTCAAAATATGACGAAGTATTGAATTAATAAGCGAATAAGGGGTCATCCACAAATCACGTAAGGTGATTTTCTAATTGTAAGATTTTGAACCCTCCTTCCTCCAACCCTCTAAGATATCGTGAGATTTGCTCCGGCTCGCCTCCCCTCCAACTATCCCTAACATTTTATTAACATAGGGAAAAAAATACATATAAAATATTGATGTTGTTATTTGAATAAAACCCAAACCTTAATAAAATTAGTTTGAGTAAATAAAAATTTTTCACATCAATAAGTGTTTGGTTTTACAAACGTAACATTTTATCATTTCTTCAGGGCCTAAAATATTGCTAGGTCTGGCACACTTTATGTAGTCGGAAATCAAAAAGTGTACAACGGAAAATTGATCTTTTTTAACCTAATGATTTCAAAGTATTAAAAATAAACTTCAATGCTTATTCAAAACATTACTCTACAGTATATAAATGATCAAAATTCCTATTTATGTATAGCATGTTTCACAGCCAGTTGATAATTCAACTGCTTCGTTGAAAATTCTTTTTTTTGGCTTCAAAATGAAACAATTTGATTGTTTTTTTTTCTTTCTTGACTAAAGTTTGTTGTTGTTTATAAATTCCACTATATTTTTGAACGTTTTTCCTTTTGGCTTGCAAATTCATCTCTTTTTATAGAAATTTCATACCTTTTCGTTCGAAATTTTGGAAATTTTGTGGAGAACAATTCGGTACAAAAGTCAACTACTTGGTCGGAAGTGAAGCTACTTTTTTTACAGGTCGTTTTTCAGTACATGATTCATTATTTTAGTTCAAAATACAATTCTTTGGTATGAAATTGAAATATTTTTTTCAAAATTGGTCTTGTTTCTAGTTGGAAGTTAATATTTTAACTGGAAATTCAACTATTCCAATTTTGGTTGAAAATTTATCTTTTTCATTTGAAAATTCAACTATTTGGATGAAAATTCATGTATTATGTTGGAAATTCGTCTTCATTGGTAGAAAGTTAAGCCTCTTGGTTGGAAATTTAACTATTCTGTCGAAAATGTATGTATCAATGTTTTAGATAAAAATGCAACTGTTTAGTTGAAAATTAATCTGTTCTAGTCGAGGATCTGAGTATTTTGTTTATATTTTACCTTATTTTAGTTAAATTAAAGTAGTTTAAAATTGAAATTGAAAACTTTTATGATTGAAATATCAATTATTACATTTTTTGTTGAAAAACTCACCTTCTTCAAAATTAATTTCTTTGGCTAAAGGTTTATAATTTTAATTGGAAATTAATTAATTTGGTTGAAAATTGAACTAATTTAATAAGGGTTCAGTTTCTTTTTATTGAAAATACATTTTTTTCAAGTTTTAAATGAACCACTCCATTTTCGATTGAAAATTCATTTATTTTGTTGAAAATTCGTCGTATAAAATTGATTTTTCTTTTTGAGAAATCAATTATTTGGTTCAAGATTCTACAATTTGAAAGAAAATTAAACTATTTTGTATAAAATTCGTTTTTTAAGCGAAAATTAACTTTTTTGAAGAAAAAAATTATGTATTTTTTTATACATGATCTTCTCTAGTAGAAAATGAATCTTTTTGGTTGAAAATGATCCTTTTTGGTTAAAAATTCTATTGCTTGGTTGAAAATTCAACTGTTTTGTAAAAGGTATGTCTTTTTGTCTTGAGTATGCAACAATTCAGTAGAAAATTCAAAAATTCAGTAGAAAATTCATTTATTGAATTAAAAAACAATTTTTTTGATGAAAATTTAAATATTTCGTTTTTGGATTAATTGCTTTTTTTGTTGTTTAAAAATTCAACTATTTGGTTGAAAATTTATGTATTTTGTTGAGACTTGATCTCTTTTAGTAGAAAATTCATCTTTTGGTCAATAACTCAGTTATTTGCTGAAGAATTCAACCGTTTTAAAGAAAGATTGCCTTTTTGTCTAAAAAAATCGAAGATTTTGGATGACATTTTGTTCTTGATTCCCTGACAAATCTTCTCGATTAGAAATTCAACTCTTGTTGAAAACATGTCAATTTGATTTTAAAATTCAGCTCTCGGCTAGAAATAAAATTTATTTAGAAAAAATTACGTAAGAAAAGGGGCGGGGGGAATTCGCGACCCTAATAATGGAGCGTACGTGGCTTAAAATTTCAGCAAGAAGAAGGTAATGTATGCACGGTCACTTAGACAAAATGCACAATTATCATAATGACGATAAGTCAGAATGTACCTCAAATTTTCTTTAAAGGATTGCTCCAGACTCTCGTTTTATTTTATACTTGTCAGACGTAGGATGCAGTAGAATCACGTTTATCTAAGAATAACTTGTGCAAGATGTAGTCTTTTCCAAATGCTCACGATGGAAAGGAACGCAGGGGTCGTTCCCGGGTTGAAAGTAAGGTCTTGAGTCGTTTATACTGTTACAGAACTGCAGATGCTGGCGTTAGGACGAATTAATATTTGACAGGGTTTCTGTCCTGGTATATCGAGATCTCTCGGGGCACTACTGGCACCTAACCCAAGCTGAATGCATTACGATTTTAAAGGAGAGACCGATTGTTTTGGCCGCGTGAGCCAACTACGAACGTCCTACTTCAGGCTTCTAGAAAGTCTGTTTTCAAATATTTACAGGGGTTCGTAAACCACCTCTCCACCCAACTATCCCTCTTTACTGTCTTTCCCATCTCCTCAATTTCTCCTTTCTCACCGTTGCATCGATATCAGTCGAATTATTTAGCAATATCATCTTTCATCAACTAATTGTATGCTATGTGCTATGCAAGGAATGTAAAATCACATAAAAATAATGACGTTTTCATTTATATTCTAATAGGGGACAGAATGAGGAATCAGGATTTAAAGATTAGTGGTCAAGGGTTGAAAGTGAGAGTAATCGTTGAGTAGACAGAGATCAAAGTTAAGCTCTAAGAGGTAAATGGGGGACGGAATGACAGATGAAGGGTCCGAGTCGAAGGTGAAATGTTAATGTATGCAAGTTATAGGTTAGAGGCCATCACATGTTGTTGAAAAAACCAATCAGAGTCGATGATTAGACCTTGTAGTATGATATGATATTTGAAAGCATTCTTAGTATTCTCACAGATGTGTAAACTTGATTTTATGAGGTATTCAACAGGATTTATTTACGTGTTTTTCGGAAAAACCCCGTCCATTGTTTTAATAATAACTTTCTCTGATATTTTTTTTTCTGAGCGAAGGCCAAATTCAATCAATTTGAATCAATTTTCTTGTGATCAGAATCGATGTCGGTACACATCAGAAATGAAAATAATTAATTTAGGATTGAAGCTAATTGTAATAAGCAGATTATAATAACAAATACTTTGATGAGGAGCAGGAAAATTGTCAGGAAAAATTGTTTGTTGAGAAAAAGTTTTCAAGTACCTGATACAACTGATACTCGTAACAAATTGTTACTAAATATTCACATTTGCTATTTTTATTACCATTTTGAATAAAAAAAGTGAATATTTGTTTCTTTTTTGTATGTATACATTTTTTCTCATTACGTAAGGTCCAAGCATGTTTTAGATCGATGAATAATTACACACACTTATAAAAATTGTATAATTTCATTTATAATCATAAATACATGAACAAATTCCAAAAGTAGTCACTTTTACATCGAGGAACTTTTTTTTACTAAAGAATGTTTCTAACAACCGAATCGTAACACTGCGTTTAGAAAATGTCTCGTTGGCTTTTAACTGTTTTTTTTTATTGATAAATCATCAAATACATATTAACCTTTACATTTTTTGCATATTTCAACATGAGTTTTCTTATAAAACCAACAATTGGGAATATGTTTTTGAGTGATAAATAATTACAGAATATTTTAAATATTAAATGCTTCTTATTGTCAATAATATAGATAAATTATAAGTAAATTACAAAACTAATAGCTTCTAGTATTCGTTTATGTATAACTTCTTCCCGTGCAGAAATTTCAGAGTGGCCCTGGTCGGAGCCAGACCTGACAAAATCTGGCCCGAATCGAGTATCCCAGTTAGGGCCGGACTCGAAATGAAACGCCTAATCCGATCAGGGCCTGACTAGGGTATCTATAAGGAAGGCCCGATCTGGCCCTGAGCAGGCCCCTTCTAATTTTTATTTATAAAAATATCATTATCATATAATTTATTCAATTAAAAGGGAACAATTATTGAGAATATTAAACATTATATCAATATTTTGAGAAATATTCTGAAACTTATAGTTAGATTCAGGTATTTTTGCTCAAAGTTAATTTTTTATCAGAGTGTTCATCTGAAAATTTAACTATTCCACTTTCAGTTGAAACTTTATCCTGTATATTTTATGAGAGAAAATTCCGACTATTTGGTATGAAATTTAGGAATTTTGTTGAAAAGTCGTCTTTTTGTGTAGAAAATTAATCTTGTTTGTTGAAAATTCGACGATTCGGTTGACAAATCTTTTTTTTTTTGTAAAAAAGTCGTCTTTCTGGGTAGAAAATTATTCTTGCTTGTTGTCACTTCAACTTTTTGTTTGAATATTTAAATAGCTTGTTAAAAATTCATCTTCTTCATTGAAAATTACCTCTTTTGTTACAAATATATTTATTTATTTTGAAGTCACTGTTTCTAAAATATTAGATTTTTTAGCTTGAAAAATGTACTCTCTTGTTGAAAATTCAGCTTTCATGGTAGAAAAGTTAGCTTTTTTGGTTGGAAATGGCCTTTTTCGAAGTTCACTGTTGGAAACCTTAGAGAGCTGGATAATTATAGGGGATTATTCTAGTTTGATATGAACACCTCACCCCGGTCTAAAAACTTTGCCTAAATGATTAACGAAGTGAATTGAGAATTATTCAAAGCGATTTACCCACATGACTTTACCGGTTCATCTATTTCCTGTTCGTCACTTTTACAAACTTGTCTTCCTTCCGTCCGTTCGTTGGCAAATAATGGAACAGAAGACTAATCGAATACATTCGAGATTAGCGCTTCAAATTCAAAACTAAATAAGTATGAACTCTGAACACATTAAAGAAATACCTACAATGAATCATACTAACTTGATAATTGTATATGTATCAACTACTTTAATGCGCCCGTGAACATACATTTTCAGACATTTTGTTCAAGTGAATTTAAGCTTTCTCTAGGTTTTTCTCGTTTCTTATAATCTTTGCACATGAGAAGTTACATTTAACTAATTAACTTTAGATGAGTCTCTAAACTGGAAATTAGTTGGATATTCTCTGATTAAGACAGGGAGTAATTTTAAATTTAATAATTTGTGGGTTACAGCAACAATTATGAATCAAAGACACATTTCAACTTTACGGAAAATTATTATTCAGGTGTATATAATATGATGTAGTGGACAAAATACTTTTCTTTTGCAATAAAATGACTATTTTCAGAATTTGTTAAAAATTTATGTTATTGGCAATAAGGGGAATTTGATGTCAAAAAATGTACGTGATTAGTAGTTACTTTCAAACTATAGTTTCTTGTTTATTTTCATGATAAAAAAAGCTGAAAAATGTGAAAAATGTAAAAATGAATATGTATTCAATAGTTTGTTAACCACAATAACAATTATGAGTCGTCGACACATTTTCTTCATGGAATATTACTATTTGGTTGTCTGGAATATTTTTCAGTCAACAAAAAAATGTCCTATGTAAATGTGACTAATTTTGGAATTTTTATATCATTTTCATTATCAATTACAATGAATAATCATTATTGATCACAAATGTATGTGATTGAATATTAATTTATTTAAAACATATTTGGAATTGGATTGACGAGAAAACCAATATATACCCACGAAAAAGATTAAAACAGTTACTACTTGCTTATCAAAATGTTTATATCAATATAATGTTTGCATAACAATTAGCTCCCTTAACGGCGTTAAAGCTTCAATAGAGCATATCTCGGAAATTACTACAGATAAATAATTTTAAATCTAGGTCTCGGAATTCATCTTGATTTCCTCTACAATTAAATATGACTTGTAAAACTTGATCATCTTAAACTATGAACAACTATATGGAAAAAACACAAAACATAAAAGTTTTTATATTGAATTCACTATCACAGTTGTATTCCTCTGGTAAATCTGCACAATTTTCATATTCTACTAATTTGCCCTGGAATGACCATTTCGAAAATTGTGAATGGTTTTAAATTTCCTAATGTACTGTTTGGAAAAACCAAGGTATATGTAAAACAGCCGATAACTTGCTCTAAAACATGCGATGCTTCGATGAACGGTATTTGCGTACTTCAAAATTATACTAAAGTATCGAGCAAAACTTCTGCAGCAGGAAAATTTTCCAAAGCAGCTCTTACTGCAATTCATCGACATTTGTGGTATCTGAGCCAAAAAAATGATTCCACTCTGCTTCTTTTCCAAATTGATTTCCAACGAAAAGAAGCGTTTGACGATTTGTCGTTTAAAAGAACTCTCCAAAGATTAGAAACACACTCGATCCATTAAGTGCGAAGGAAAAGATAATATTGCTATGAAGTCACTTGAGCCCCTTATTGGGCTGCGCCCTGCATTTTATTTTTTATTTTAAAGTTAAAGATTAGATACTGAAAATGGTTTCCAGATGCAAAAAAAAACTATTGCAAAGCAACTCAAATTAGATGGAGAAAGTATGGATGTTTAGCCTAAGAAGCCTCATAAGAGGTATGCTATGAAAAACAATTGAAAATATAACATTCAGAAATACAAAATATATTTTTTTACATGTTTTTATTATTGTATGTAACTTAAATAGATAATATATATTGGGCATCATTTGAACCATGAATAACTTTTAAAATATCCATTTTAAGGCCAATATAAGATGAAAATTGTTCAGATTTACAGAAGGAATACAACTGTGATGGTGAATTTGATATACATACTCTTGTGTCGTATATTTTCCATAATATTCTTTCATAGATTAGGGTTATTAAGCTTTATAAATTATCTTATATTGTAGAGGAAATGAAGACGATTTTAGATATATTCAAAATTATTTATCTCTAGTAGTTTCCGAGGTATGCTCTATTAAAGCTTTAGCGCCTTTGAGGAAGAACTAAATACACTCCGATTTTGCTCAAACTTATACAGTCATATTTTTTCATGCTTTGGAACCGAAATATCCAACAGCGCCTGAACTTTTTAAAAAATGCTGCTTTTCGAACCACCCTAATAGGTATACCTGTATTGATTCTGAGGCACAGAAACCTTATTCAACTATTTTTCTCGGCGATAAAAAATAAGATTCTGAAAAATCTTATTTTTTCAGTTTCCTCAATTATGCAATAGAAAGTTCAAAAATAAATTTGAAAGAATATATTATAGACGTTATTGTAAATTCAATGCTTAGCATTTCTGGAAGTAACACAAGTATACCGGATAAGAATTGTATGCTTGAGCCGATTTTGAACAGTAAATTACTGATTTGGACCACTATTGTGGTGGAATATTATGAAATATTCTATTCAAAAAGCTATAGAGGTCGTATTTGATAAACACTTTTGAAGTTTCTTTTTTTCTAATTGGAGCTTATTTAATTTTGCAAAAGTTTCTGCAAGCTGTTGAAAGGACAAATTTTGTATCTTCTGCGTTAACGGTGCTTAAACTTGCATTATTTATAGTGATATCGTTCTCAAATTATATAAAATTTATTTCTAACCACGACCAAGGACTGAATGAGAACTCTCATTACTAGAAACAATTCTTATAAACAAATGCATCTATTTCGCATTTTCTAACATAAAGGTATTTTTTTAATCATTCCTTTTCCACTTACGAACAGCAGCTCCATATCCTCTCAAAAGAATCATCTTATTTTTTTTCCAATGAAAAATTCTATTTGTAAATTTTGTTGCTCACTTTAGAATAAAACGGTATAGAAATTCAACAAATTGAAACTTAGTTTCGAGTATATTCGGATAGGACTGTATATCGCTTTTGAATACAGAAGACTGGGATATCAATTATTGTCATTACCGGAAATAGAATGGAATGAGTGGCATGATAAATTGATATAACTGAGACATATTCAAAATAGAATTTGATAGAAGTAACGATATATCAGATTAAGGTAGGTGTCGTGCCAAGGATCAGATGTCTGGAAAAATTGTTTTTCTACGATTTTATGGATTAAAGTAATATTATTGATAATGTGATTTTAAGACAAAAAAATTACTATTATTGAAAAAATCTTGAAACTTAAAAGAAAATGTATTTTAACTATGTTTTTTGCAATTGAATTTTTCTTACTATCGCTTCTTATCAATTGAAAAAAATGCCCAAAAAAAACTCTACTAACATAAACATTTTTTAAACAAATAATTGTATTCGAAGATTATTCACAAAAAATATTGTTAAAATGATTATTTTTTGTAATTCATTACCTTTTTCCGTAAAAAATCATGTTTTTTCATTAGACTAGACTGATAATATGATTTCAATTCTTAAAATCATAGAAATTTTTTTTTCCATAGAGATAATTTTTAGCTCAACGACTAACTTGAGAAAAAACTCAGATAACTTCTGAAAATCTCTGTCATTGCATTAAAACATTGATTAAAAACAAATTGCGCATCTGAAAAAATTAAATGATTTTTCTACCAGTAATTCTAGATTTAGGATTTTATAAATTTTGCTTTTGGACAAGCCAATATCTTTGACAGTAGCTATAAAGCTTATAGCCATGTTACATGTGTTTTTCGATATACGTCTTTCTTCCCTCAGAGATACTCTCTGATGGGCATACATAATAAATAAAAATAAAAAACATCAATGTTACTAGTTTTCTCATTTTTTCTTTAAACTAGCAAAATCAAGAATCAAGTCCAAACACTGATATGTAAATGTAGTCAAAATGAATCACCCACCGATTGAATAAAACCTTTTGCTGTTTGGAATAGCATCTGCTTAACATTCGAAACATTGTACGGAAAAATTATAAAAAATAATATCTATAAAGATAAAAAATTATATTAAAAATTTAAATAAAAACAATATCTAAAACCTACACCTAAAAGCCTAAAAAGAATAAAATATGATATAAACAAAACTTCGGAAGTTACGATTACGCATTTTCTTAATAAAGAAATACGAGTAGATAGTGACCTCATTAGGTAAAGTACAAAATTATTTTCCTAACCGATATTTCAAATTTATTTGAGCTTGGTGAGTAAATCTGAAGATCGAGGATCGATAAGGTGAAAATCTTAAAGATAATTCATCAGATATTTCGATGGCTCACGCTAACTCTTCATTCATTTTGCATAAATTGATCCAAATTCAAATGTAAGGGAGAAAAGAAAAAAATTATTTCTTAATTGACTGACTTAATGCGTCACGCACGGCGTGTGGCTCGCTCCATCCCCTCCTTCGTCTTTCAACGTTAGCGAGCTCAATGAATGCCTATTTGTTTTTCGTTACGCGAAATGTCTGCTATTTTTTAAGGGTTTCGCAAACTTACTTGCCATCGACCACCATTGGCAGAAGAAACACGATCCTTAATATTGCATATATATATATATATATATATATATATATATTTCGCACCAGAAGAACTAGCTGTGAATTCGATTTCCAGTGTTTCCACTTTGTTTGTATTTATAATTATATGGTGCTCATTTCACGAGCATTTTGCTTCCCGTTAGCAAATATATTTGCTTCCTCATATAGAAAGCATTATTTATTTTTTTTTTAATAATAGACAAACCAAAATCTTCATTTTGATCAATTTAAAAATAGAAATTTACAAAAAATACAAAATTACAAAGTAATACCAAAAATTTTTTGAATACAAAGACAAATCAGGCAAATGCAATTTTGTATTCGAAATTATAATTTTTCGAGCTGGAAAAGGGAAGTGAAAAGTTCTGTCGCACCCTATCCCTTCCCCAGCTTTATGGTTTCTTTACAAAAATTGTCCGAATTATTTGATTTGAAAATTTATGAACAAAAAGTCTTTTTTATTCATGCGTGAACATTGAATTATGTCAATGAAAAAAGTTTTTCGGTTTGAAACAGATGATTCAAATATTATAAATGAGTATAACTTCCTTAATCTTCAATAAGGTGTATTAATGTTATAGATCAATCGATTCGCTTCGAATCAAGGAATCTTTTCCGTTGTTGCATCAATTTTGAATTGTGTTAGTGAAAAAAGTTTTACTATAAAAAACCGTGTCTTCAAATATCATGCATTACCATAGCTGCCTTACTCTTCAATAAAAAGTATCAATGTCATAGGTTAATCGATTCGTAATTTTCGTTTTCTCGCATCAACTTTAAATTATGAGAATGAGAAAATTTTTACCATAAGAATCGATTTAAAAAATATATAAAATACCATAACTTCTCTACTCCTTGATAAAATTTATTCATATTGTAGGTCAATCGATTCATCTCGAACCGAGGAATCTTTTATATTATTGCATCAACTTTGAATTATGTGGAAGAAAAAAGTTTTACTGTAAAAAACCGATTTTCAGAATATATAAATTACCATAACTTCCCTACGATTTCATGAAATATATTAATATTATAGGTCAATCGATTCGTCTCGAACCAAGGAATCTTTTATATTGTTATCGTGTTCACAAAAAAGTGTGACACACACACACACATGCACACACATCCGGACAATTGCTTAGAACATTGTATTAGACATTTGTAAATTGGGGGAGGTTCAATTCAATGAATTGAAATTTTTTTTGAAAATGTTACCATTACAAAGCTTCTCTCTAAATATGAATCAGTGAAAAATTCACTGAATAAAATACTACTTGGACATTTCACTGATTAATCAGTGATTCCGGACTTTACACTAATCAATTCAGTAACATCACAGTAAATCATGCGAGGCATAACCTCCAAGTTTGAAAGTAAAGCGTTGTTGTTATTCTTTTATTTAAGTAGCAAAAATAATTTTTTCAGCAAATAAATTCTTGAATTTTCAGACTGTATAAGGGTGCTGAATTTACTGCTGGAAAAATATACTCTAACTCGTATATAAAGTACTTACTTGACGGGTGTGTACATGACAGTCGAATCTAGAAAGTAAAGAAATATGTGAGGTTTATTGTCATTTAGAAGCATCAAATATTTTCACATATTTTAATATTTGATCACACATATGGGTTTTAAGTTTTTACTATGAATATTTCATTGAATCTACTAGACTATTATTATATTATGACTGGTAAACTGACGTGGTGCAGTGCTGCCAACTCTCAAAAGTGAAACTTTCACTGAATGAATAAGTAAATTTTCACTGGTTGTCAGTGAACGGATTCTAGCTATTTGAGTCAGTGAGATTTCACTGATAATCAGTGACTTTTCACTGATTCAGATTTAGAGAGTTCCTCTATGAGGAAGCAAAAGTGAGATGAGATATTCAAAATATAGTTGAGACTCTTATGAAATGCAAATATTCATCTCGACGATGTTGTTAACTTACATATATCTTATTTTCAGTGCAGGGGAATGAGGATAGATTTGTACAGTGGATGATAATTGTAAGTAAAAGCGAACTCCCTGAAGTAAACTTTGTTCATAGATTTGGTATGCCTTATGTCAACGGAAATGCACCTTAGGGCGTAATTTCGTGTTCTTATTATTTATAGTTACAAAAAATATTGTTTTTGACATAATCAAGTAGCTTTGTCCTGACATTCTCTACCAATAAATAAAATTTTATTAGAACAGTGTTGTTCAATAATATCATTATGATCATTAAACTGTAATACGTTTAACCCTGAAATGATATATTTTATGACATATCTCTCTAAATTTGAATTGGTAGAAATTTTACTAATTCATTCAGTACACTTAATTTTAATTGATGAATCAGTTATTGTCAGAAGTTTACTAATTTTAACAGTAAAAATACCGTAACTGAAGTTAATGTGTAATATCGTAACTGCAGTGAGTCAATTATAAAATCAGAATTAATTTGTAGAGGAACAATTTCTGAATACTCCAATATATTTGGAACATAACCTCTCAAAATTAGCTGATCTCTTCAAAACAACTATAACTGACCAATCAGTTATATTTTACTAATTCAAATTTAGAGAGATACTTATTATAAACATCAATTCCTTGAGAATCTTATTTTCCTATTGTGGATATCAGCATCAATCCCATAGTGGATTCTCAGCTCAAAGTTATACCTATTAAAAATGCAAGAATTGTAAAGTGCGCAGAAAACTACGTCGGAAATTACGTAGAACACGATATGAGCGAAAGGAAGTTCGGAAAAAGAGATGGTGAGCGAGGTAGGAAACCACGTCCGAAATGACGTTGTATGAGAAAAATGCGGATTTAGGAATAAGTTTTGAGGACCGGAAATTTAGAAGTGAATCCCAAACATCCTGGATCGTGTTCAGAAATACAGGACTGAGAACTATAATTTAGGAATCGGGATTCACGATAAATATTTCGAGCCTCTTTCCTGACTGAGTCGGGATTGATTCTTAAACTGTAGGCAGCCACTGCAAAATTCATCCTAGATCCCATTTGCTCGAAATACAAGACTCATTCCACATTTTTAAATTTCATTTTTCTCCGTGATAGTAAAACATTTCACATAGTGAAAAATTTGGTGTGAATAGTTTGTTCTTATTAAAAATGTTCATAAATTTCCCAAATAAAGTTCTTAGAAACCTGCAAACCTAGAAATCAAATTCATAAACATGCAAAATTATGTAGTTTTCTGCATCATTGACACATTACTTTACCATATTGAGGTATAATTCAAGTTAATTTACGATATTTTCTCAAAGTTTGGTTCATTGAATGTTTAAATTTTTAAAAATATAAAATCATACGAATGTCTATGGAACTTGTGATAAATAGAGCTTTGAGTTGGGAGACAAAATTACAGGCATCCTGTATACCACATGAGATTAAACAGATCCAGTGCTTAATTTGCACTTCTACATTTTTACACATTCTGTTTTTTACTTTTTCCTTGAACTTGAGAATTTGCAACTCAACGATCGACCTGTAAAGTGGTGACGGCCATATTGCTTTGTTCTTTTAAGGAACCAGAAACAGCAACAAAGGAAGGAATATGGCCACCGCCATTTTGACATGTCGATTGCAGAGTTGAACATTCTCGATTTCAATCTTATCTCTGAAAGTATCTGAAGTAAGCAGCTTCGTAAGAAGGGAAATATTTTGAATAATTGCTCAGATGTGAAAAAAGCAAAAGTGCAAAAACTGTTTAATCTTTTGAGTGCAACGCCAGAAGCGTGTATCTCCTAATTCAAAGTTCTATTTGTGACAAGCATCCTCTATATAGAATTTTCTACTTCGAACAATCTGCACTTTTGATAAAGAGAACTTTGAGAATATCTTATAATTAAATTTGTATATGTGGCAGATATTCAGAAGTTTCAGACAGTAAGCCGACTGCCTAGGCATTCAGTTGACTGCCGGCGTTCAGAAGAATTTGGGACAAAATTTTTACCTGATGTTCGAGTGGTTGGTTTGTAGAGGCATTCAGAAAAATACTCAACCAATGTTCTAAACATAATTTTTATGTTGATTGTTTTTTGTCTACTGGTCTAAATCAATATTTTTCAATATTGATTTATTTTCTGAATTGTGAAAAAATTGCTCTCTAGCTCAGCTGGGAACCGAACCCTGACGTAGTGCTCTACGTCGTTTTTCACGTAATAATCTACATCGTCTCTGACATAGTTCCTTACGTAGTTTACGACGTCGGAATTTTCAATAGGATAAAGATAATTTACTCTAATTGAATTGCATATGCCCAATAGCAGAGCTAGCTGATCATCATGTAATTTTTTTTCAATAAAATTTAAATTTATATATGTATTTTTTAGCTATTCTTGACGTGGAAAGATTAGTGGCAATCCTAATCTCATATAATCTGTCCATTGTAAGAAGTGCATCAAATACGAGCAACATGATTGAAATTATACTTTGTACTAATATTATATGTTATATTATCTCACCATTCTGCTTCGCGGTTGACAATTTATTGTCGCTGTAAGGCAAACCAGCCAACAGCAAACGAAATTTAAACCACTTAAAATAACATTAACAAATTTGTATTGACTCATGAATTAATTTTTATTGAAATCTCATCACATGACTGCATTTGTCAGATTAATTTATGTCATAAGAGCTCCTTAATTTATATCATAGTTTTTGGTCACTGCAACTTCCAAGTTTTTGCTATCCACCATAGGGAGGTTTCCCCTAAGGGGTCGTGCATAAATTCGTAACGCAATTTTCCGACAATGTTGACCCCCCTCCCTTTGTAACGCTTTTTCCGACTTTTCCCTGTAGTTTTTTACCATTATGTAACACTTAGCTAGACCCTCCCTCCCCCAAACATTGTTACGTAATTTATGCACGACCCCTAAGGACAACAACAATATCAATTTTTTTTCATACAAAAATATCCTATTTTTCATTGAACAATAAAAAAGTATCACTTCAAGTAAATTAAGAGACTTTGTTAGTTTGAAAATATAATGATTTTCGAATATTAATACTAAGAGTTTTACTTTTGAAAGTGTACCTATTTGGCATCAAATCTGTTGGTTCAGCAAAATGGGGGGTTGATTCTCAATAGCTATCCGTAATCTTCATCCGTAAATTGTTAGTGTAATGTGATGCGGCCTTATTGCGGAGCTTCTTACGTTTTATTTTCTTTTTTTCTTGCAATTTGGTGTAAGTTATACCTATATCTCGATAGAAGAATCGAGTTCTCTGGCTTCGAGGGATGTCACATAGCGTCATGTAGACACATTTATGCCAACCTCGAGGGTTTCGATAACGATGGACGCCGAGGAAGCCTAACTTTCAGAGAACATGAAATATGGATAGCTGACGTCTAGATCTACAATAATTTTGAAAATTTAGCAAAATGTTCGCCAGTCGAAAAAGTGTCAGCTGAAAGATCTTCATATACATTGAAAAATTGTAATTTAATATATTTGTATTGCAAAATTTATTAATCTCTTGTAAATTATGTAAATCTATAGGAATATTTTTCCGATGTAATAATATAATAAAAAAACTGTTTCCTTTGTGGTTCTAGTACAATTTTGTAACTTTTGTCAATAAATGCTTGTTTTTTTTCCGCATTTTCCAGGTTGGCAAATTCGGGAAAAATTTTCCCTACAATTTTCTCTCATTATGCATTTAGTGAGCTTCAATCGTGTTCCAAGAACATCCATTTTGGTTCATTCGTTCGAGAGATATTAGTTTTTAAGAGTAAATTTGGAAAAGTAACCCACACGGCGGTAGTAACAAAATAGAGAATTTTTATCGCGTATCTCTTTCATGACTTTAGACATTTTTTCTCAATCTCTTTTCAACGTTTTTGTATCTCTTTTTCTCTGCTCTTAAAGGAAAAACCTCGACCCTCGAGAGAGATTAGGTGGAGACTCTAGTGCAGTAAGAAAAACGAGAATTTCTTACAGAATCGCAGCTCACGGCGCATGTGACAAAAAAATGTCGCCCTTGTGCTGACAAACAGATTTTTATATCTTGACATATATATTATTGGATATCATTCTACCTTTACTTTTTTTTCAACAAAAATAAGTTTCTACAAAGGTAGGTAGCATTAATTAAAATGTGAATATTATAACTTGAGAGCCGCAAGTTTTTAATGAATTTCAGCATTAATGCACTGAAAAACATTACTGGATCCAATGAAATACGTTTCTTTGATTTAGTTTCTTTGAACCAAGGATTTGTTAACTTCAGTTAAGAGAATGGTGTTCAAAGCTAAAAAATTCATGTTTGGAATCAAGGAAATTATTCCTTCGGTGATCCCGAGTAAAAATCATAAGTATGGTAGTGATCAATCATTGACTTCCCAAAGTATAAAAAATGTATGGTAAATGAGACGATCCCATACTTCAAGTATATTGAAATAGTATACATAAAGCATATCTGAAGTATGGCTGAAGTATATCTAAAGTATAGCTAAAGTATAGCTGAAGTATAGCTGAAGTATGGGATATACTTCATCCATACTTAAGTATAGCTGAAGTATAGGATGTACTTCATCTATACTTAAGTATAGCTGAAGTACAGATTAAACTTCATTTATACTTAAGTATGGCAAAAGTATCGGACATAGAATTGCACTCATTTGTTCTTCAAGATATCCTAGCAACGTGATAAAACACAATGTATCATGAATGACAGCTCGTCTAAAAATGTCAAAAGTTCGGGATTGAAATTGATTTCGCAAGTCAACTCTATTTTGAATATTGTTTGTGAGGATATAAAATATTCAACGGATATATAACGGACTACTTATATGACTCTTATGTCATATATATTGGTAAGAGATCCAGAATATTTGAATCCTATAAACATAATATTAATAGCATTTTACTTATTTTAGAATTTTCAAACAATATCCTTTGAAATTATGAAAATGATGATTCTGGATCTCTATTTTCATGTATTTCAGATAACTGACTTTAGACATGATCTACATACTTCAGCTATACTTAAAAGATATACTTCAGCTATACTTTGACTGAACATCACCTATACATTATCTATACTGCAGCTATACTTTTCAGATATACTTTAAAAATACTTCCCCTATGCTTCAACTATACATTGTTATACTTTAGCTATATCTGAGCTATACATCCACTATACTTCACTCAAACATACATGAAGTATGGGATCGTCTCAAATGGCATACTTTTACTATACTATCTGAGAGATCACTCCCATACGATTTCACAGATGTTTTCCTAGATCAATCCCATACAAAATTTTTTTACCCGGGATATTTCTTTTATACAAAAAGACTATTATCATTATCACTATCACGTTTATCTTCTAAAGAAATGCTGCATTTAAATTTCGTTATTTCAACTATTTAAATTCTGTTAACATGGGTGGCATATTTGTAGGTCTATGAAATATTTTTTTCAAATTTTAAATTGAGTTTACTTTTATAAATTGCATTGTTTTTATTACCATTTTTTTCATGAAATAAAGGACTTGATTTTTTGAATCAATTAATATTCTATCAACTCAGTTACATGTTTATTCTGAACAGTATACTGCACCTCAAGATCACAGAAGCAAATACTCATATTAAAAAATAATTTCTAAACAGTATTTGATAAAATTCAGGGTAGGGTTCTTTGAGCCAAGGAATGAAATATGTTATTGATTTCAAATCGCATATGATTATATAAGCTACTTAATTTTTAAACGCAAATCTCTTATTTCTTTCAATAGTTGACTGACTGAAATTATTATCAATTTTCAAAAATTATTTCATACTTTTGGTTTAGACAAAATCATTTCTACGTATTAAATAAATATTTTATAGGACTGATTAGGTACGGTCTTTTTTTTTAATCAAGTAAATTTTCTTTCAATCATGATTTTTTTCTTGGTGAGTTAATAGATAACATATTTTGGTAGCAACATAATAAAAACAACGATCGTTTATTAACAATTAATAAACAATAATGTTCAAGAAGCATTAAAAAAGTGTTTATGTTTATAATTGACAAATTTTTATACATTTTTTAGTTGAATACTTTTTCTTTTTAATAGTGAATAAAAATAATAATGCATAAGGGTGTTATCTTTATATTAATTTCCTTTGAGAGTAATGTGCTTCTACTCCCAATTCTAGTACGAATGTCCAAAAATAGTGTGTCCTCCAAATTTTATCTAAATCGGTTTATATTAGACACTTAAAGTTTCTTATAAGATTAACATGGAGAAATTGTTTCAAAAAGTTCAAGTTACGTAACTTTTTGAGTTATTTTTCAAATCAATTGTCCACGCAGAACAAAAATATTGATGGAACGCTTGAAATATCCTTATTTTTAAGAAATGGAGATTCTCAAAATTTCCAAAACGGCGGACCAAAAATTAGGGTCAAAAACTGATTTTTCTATAGATGTTAGCGAATTGATGACGGTTTCCTTGGGACAGCGAGAGAACAACATATTGTCCCTGTGGAATCAACTGAATGAAATGCTAATTTACAAAAGTAAAAATCAACCGATATTTAAAAAGAACCAGTGTAGATTCTGCGAATTGACTTTAATTGTATTCTGTCTTAATTCAGTTCAACCATGATCCGAGTTACAAGTCGCGAGTCAACTCACACACGTCAGATTTAATAAAAAATAAACAATATTCACATAGTTGTGTAAACTTAGCCCAGATGTAGGCTCCGGAAGCTACGACCACGATCCTTCTCGAAAAGATCGATTCCGAGGTAACTGGACCTATATGTCATCCGACTCGTTACTCCTTCAAGAATTACTTATCACTTCACTGCATGACAGTCCAAAAAGGCAAAAACGCTAGACACTGCTCATGAATCCCTTATATGAATTGAGAACACTTTGCGTTAGAGTAAGCATAATGACTGAAAAAACTGAAAAGAGAAAGCTGGATACTGCCCAGCCAAACTGAGCGAGCCACCAGTGCAACACTACTACCGCTTCTCACACGCGGTCGCAAGGTAGAGCGACAACAATAATGTCGACAAAATAGGCTCAAAAAAGTATTGGTAATAGGTGTTAACTTAGAATGTTTAAACATGATACAAAAGTTGAATAAATTATTGTTATTTATATAAATAAATATTATATAATAATATATAAATATATACATATAATATATAAATTATTGTATTTGTTATTGACCTGAATATTTAAAATTCTGAAAAAATTCAAGATGGCAGCCAATGAAATATTCCAGGAATAGCTAGGTATTTCTTTAGTTTTTGATTAAATATAAAAAAAAAACTTTGCTAGAGAAAGAAGTTTGACTATTGAAATCATCTTATGATCACAGAAATTCGAAAGTCCTAAAAAGTCAAAGATTAGCCGGCATACAGAAATGAGCTATTTTTTATAAATTCAACTATCCGCTATCTTCAATTTTTTGTAACATTTTCATTTTGTCATCCACTATTCACTTTAAAATAATTTATCAGATTTTTACCATCAGATCAGATCAGATTTTTATACTTTGGACCTGAATTACGTTCAATTATTATAATAGCATAATGTGATATTGTTTTGTCTGTCAAAATATCAAAACTATAAGTATTGTCATAAATTTTGAAAACTTTATATTTCTGCCAGCGAATCTTCCATTCTTTCGTTGTCAAAACTGTTTTCTGCATAACTTTTCTTTTACATCGTCAATTTGCAAGATTTTAGTATGTAACACTATCTCCATAATAAAATAGATTTATTTAATGCAAAGTAATATTAAAATTGTTAAATGATATCGATATTATAAGCAAAGTCGTCTTATCCCACCGGTCGGCGCTGCCCCTCCTTACCCTATACGTCAAGTGTCCCCACTTAAAATTACTTTTCTTTGATCGGATTAAAATTTGGCTGAATTATAGTCCTTGTAGACCTATATTAATTCACAAAACCACAGGTCCATTTATCAAGCTGTTGTCAATATACAGGAGCCTGAAGTTTTCACTTTTTCACGCGTTTCTTCACTTTCACGTTAGTGTAACTTCTTTCTGGATGATCCCATTGGACCTTTATTATAGTATTTTGTGAAGCTGTTTTCATGTACTTCATTTTTTAAATAACGATATATATATATATTTTTTTTTTTTTTTTTTTTTTTTTTTATATATTACTATATAACTACGATTTTCGGGCAGCAATCTCCGTTACTCACTCGAGACCTGACATTGTTCTCCGAAACTTCGAGAAACGAACTATATTCGTGATCGAATTCTCGGCTCCGTCCGAATACAACATCACTACAAAGGAGAAAGAAAAGGAGGAGAGGTATCAAGACCTTAAGAGAGAGAGAGAGAGCTGGGACGACTGTACCCAAAGTATTCGGTGCGAGTAATTGTCCTTGTGATTGGTGCTCTCCGAGGTGCGAAACTATCACTGCTTCGTAACCTTAAAGCCATATCCGCGTGCCAAAAATATGGCAAGGCACTTACGAGATGGATACAGAAAGTTGACATCCTTGGGTCGCTTCGTGTCCTCAAGACATACGAGGGTTTCGCTGGCCTGTCGTTGTGATTTTGTCGTGACCTGTGACCACCTATCTCACAGTTGTGAGACGTGACCATAGGTCTGATTTAACGCGGTTCTGCTGGGGGCTATTGACATTTTTTAGATGGCGGTTGGTCTTAGTGGGACCCTGCGGTGGTTGTTTAACTCTTTTTTTTAATTATATGTATATATATATATGTATATAATAATATAATATATAATATAATATGTATATAATATATGTATATAATATATGTATATAATATATGTATATAATGTATATAATAATATCTATATAATATATAAATATAATATGTATATAATAATACAAAAAAATATGTAGATATCGTTATTAAAATCTTAAAGTATATGAAAAGAGCTTTCCAAAATACCCTAATAAAAGTCCAATCGGATCATCCCAAACGAAGTTACTCTAACGTGGAGGTGAAGAAACGCGTGAAAAAGTGGAAACTTCAGGCCCCTGTATATTGACAACTAGTTGATAAATGGAACTGTGATTTGGTAAATTAATATAAGTCTACTAGGACTATAATTCAGCCAAGTTTCAACCCGGAAAAAAAAATAATTTTAGTGTATGTAAAACCACATTATACATAATGGATTGAAGTAGAGAACTTATGAGGTCTAGTACTAGTGCACCTGGCTCCTTGAAATTTTAATCTGCAGATTCCGTTTCATTGTTCTCTCACCATTGGAATCTTTCATTCAGTGTTCTTGCTGCTGTCATAGATGAAAACCCAAGTACCAATTCTCATCGTCTTAGTTGCTCTTTGGCCATTTCATGCTCAGGATTCCCACCTAAAAAAAAGTGGTGTAGCGTTATGTCTCAAAAATCTCATAATCATTTTTGCTGAAAACATGATTGGCTTTTCATTACTTATCTAACGTAGTTTTATATCTTAAAATTTGAAATTTGAAAATTGAATCCACAAATAATGCCTTTTAATACGAAAATCATAAGCAACATTGTGCGAATTTAGAAACTTTTGTTTATATGATAAATTATTGAAAATATTATACATGTCTTATGTTGGTAGATTTTGCAGCATTATTAGTACACAATTACTAGATTTCAAAGATTAAATATGGCAACAATTTACTTTTTTGGTTTTGTTAGCGTTTTTATCGGAAATTTAGATTTTTTAACAAAAATCATTAGATTTTAATGGATCATAATCTATGAACAATTTTAAGTTACGTCAACGTTTTACGCAGAAAATTGATATTTTAAAACAAAAATCACTATGGTTCCAATAAGATTTCAATTTTTATTCTTATTCACGTTTTCTTCGTCGGAAAGTATTGGTGTATTTATTAAAAAATAATTCGATTCCAAAGAATATTAAAAAATTTTCAGCAACTTTAGGTTATGTTGGTCTTTCACTTGAAATTATCAATTTTAAACGAAAGATTAGAATTATATTAAATGAATTTGTTTGAAATAATAAAATTCACAAGATTGAACAATGTCGTATTGCGTTAAAGCGCTTTTCAATAGAAATTGAAATTATTAATACAAATTTTTTTTACTCCGACAATTGTTATTTCGCAAACACAATCATTTTGCTTTTTTGTTCCATAATTAGTGTCACTTTTTTCTCTCTACATAATCCTGAATCAATATTTGTTTAAATATTGATTTCTCTGTTTTTAAGTTGTGACATAATTTCTCTTCAGCTCTGCTGAGAGTTGAACAAGAGTTTTAACAATTTTGAATCACGTTGGTATTTTCAGTCAGAAACTGGCTTATGTTTTATTGAAAGGGAATTAGACTTTGAAAGAAGATTGCACATTTGTGAAGAATTTAAGGTTATGATCGCTTTTTCCACCGAGAATCGATATAGACTTCAAAGAATATTTACCATTTTTAAACATGTTTATAGTAGATTACCATTTTTCACCGGAAATCGGCTATTGTAAACGAAAAAAAAACAATAAGTTTAAAGGAAGATTTTCAATCTTGAACTTTTTTTTTATTTACTTTAGTGTTTTCCGCTCGAAACTCCTATTCTCTATAAAGAAACATTAAATTTTAAAAAATATTGAAAATCTTTAAACAATAGTAAGATGTATTACTGCTCTCTCTGAAATGTTATTATAGTATATTATATTATATTATACCGTTTGACTTAAAGCTAGAAAGAACAAATATCAATTCGTATTCGAAAGAGTATTCACAAATTACACAGCATTTCAAAGAATTTTAAAATTACTTATTATAGGGATTACGGAAAATCTAGTAGCTTTTTTCAAGATCTCGGAGTCTTGATAATAGTTCGACCGAACGTTTCAATCTTTATTAGTAATTATCTAAATAAATAAATAACATAGAATAAAAGTTTTTCGAAGAATTAAAAAAATTTTTTTTTGATCCTTGCGGTGTTTTAAAGAGATTTCAAGAAATACTTTCAAACAGATGCTAAGTCTTTGTCGATTTTTCTCGAGACCCGTAGCGGTTAAATTTTAAAAACAGGCGAAAATGTAATTCGAAACCTTCAAGTGCCGTACCCCCATAAAATCTCAGTGTATCGTCCACTTTGAGTACGTAAAGACGCGTTTGACTTGAAGCTAGAAAGAACAAATATCAATTCGTATCTGCGACTATTCTTCCTTTGAATTATATCTCCAAAAAAGACGTCTAAAGTCTCTTGAATACAAATTATTTCAAACCGCGAAGCTAAAAGTGCAATTCCAAATCTAAGGAGATATTAGTAGAGATCCTCGAAGATGAAGCGTGTCCAGAACGGAATAATTAAGCCAACTTTTTAAGATGAGTGACCTATTTACTTACTATTTATTTATGACTTTAAAGATATTTTAAAGGAATTTTAATGTTATGGGAAATTTTATAAAATTACAAGGCATTTCCAATTGACATTAGTAATTTGATGAGAATTCAAGTTTTGGAAATACGTTGAAGCATTGAAAAGAAGTTTAAAAGGATTCAACGGAATTTTTCTTTTTCTAAATATTAATTTTCAGTAATTTAATGGAATTTTAAATAATTTGAAACACTTATAATATTCTTAGAGGATTAAATAGCACTTGCAGGAGATTCAGAGAAATTCAATCAATTCCCAAGTCTCTTATTTTACCATTTTTTCTTAATCTTTAAAGATTTAATAATATTGCAGTTCAGTTATTATAACTATTTTAATATTGCAAGCAGGAAAAAATTTATTATATATATTTATATATGACTCCTTATCGATTTTAATAAAAAAAAAAAAAAAAATTGGCAGATGGGACTGAAACTTTGATTGAAGAAAAGCCCGCACATGGTAAACATAAAGGCCGAGTTTCAGGCGATGAATGGAGACTGGGTGTTTGGAATGCTAGAGGAGTGAATGATCTTAAAGTAAGAGAACTACGACAAACTGTGCACATAAGAAAACTAGATATTCTTTGTGTACCTGAGACGAAGAAAAAGGGTTGCGAAATTAGAAGCATAGAAAATGGGGTTGAAAGGCGGTTTTGAAATATGGTCCGGAGTAGATAGTGAATCACATGGTATTCAAGCGGTCGGTTTAATTATGAATGGAAAAGCTAGACAACATCTCAAAGATCACGATTTTGTATCACCCAGACTGCTATGGGCTAGAATGTAGGTAGGAATCAGAAGATTATGCGTGGTGGAACGATGAAATTAAGGCAGCCCAAAAAGAAAAGAAAGAAGCGCACAAGAAAACGCTGAGCATGACAGGTCTTAGCGAGGAGGAGAGAAATAGACTCAAAAATAATTACAGACACAAAAATAGGAAAGTTAAACGACTAGTCAAAGAGAGTAAAGAGAATACCAGAACAGAAGAAGAGAACAAAATACAAAACTTCTTTAAAGGAATTATTAAACTATTATATAAACAGTTGAAAGAAAGTAAAAGCACAGAGTTTGTCAGCATGATAAACACTAAAGGTGAAATGCTATATGATATAGACGGGATAGTAGACGCTTTTAAAGACTCTTTTAAAGAACTATTAGGAGGTGAAGATATAAGAGAACAAAACTGTGACATAGAAAATAATGCATTAAAAAACCCAATTTAAAAAGTCTGTGTCACTGAGTTCAGAGATATAATTAAGAACTTCAGGAAACGGTAAGGCTGCTGGTGTAGACAGTATTAGCGCTGAAAAGTTTAAATACGGTGGCGAGTACATACCTTATATAGTTTGTGTAAATTGATAAATGTACGTATCGAGATAAGAGAAGTATTTATCATATTCATGGATAAGTATTTAAGAACTGCCCTCTTCGACGGAGAAGGTGTAGATCTCGAAACCGTCAAGGTACGTGGGTTAGCTTTCGCAGATGACAAGATTGTGATGGCAGAATCAATCGAGAACTTGCAAAGAATGTTGAATAAACTTAATACAAGCATGAGGAACATGGGCCTCAAAATTAACGTGAATAAAATGAAAATCATGGTGTTTGAGGGAAAAAGTGAGAAAACAATGTGTAACATTTTCCGAAATGATGAGAGATTAGAACAAGTTGACAAGTACGTATATCTGGGTAGACTATTCACTAGCGACGGAAAAATAGATGGGGAATTAGATAGGTGCATAAATAAGGGTAAGCAGGTTATCGATAGAGCAGGGTCCGTCCTCACAAATAAAAAACATATAAAAAAAAGCTAAAATGGCCATAAATAATTCTATATTTGTACTGACTGTACTATACGGTAGCGAGACATGGACCTGTCAAGAAAAGGACAGGAGAAAAATTAACGCGAAAGGTATAAAACCTCTGCGCATAATATGCGGGAAAAAACTGATGGAGAAAGTCCGAAACGAGTCAATCCTCAAAGAATGTGGTACAGGAGACATACTAGTTGACATATGAGAAAGAAATCAGCTAAGATGGTTTGGACATCTTGAAAGAATGAAAGACGAACGACTGACCAAGCAAGTGTATAAAGGTAAAGTAATTGGCAGAATGCCCAGAGGTAGACCGCAGAAAGAATGGTTAGAATCTGTAAACGAGACATTAACCCGAAGAGACATTAGAAGCCATAGAAACGCGAGAGCTTGCATGAAAAATGCATGGACGTGGAGGAAGCTAGAGTAGTATGCCAGGACAGAAAAGTGTGGCGACGAATAGTTTGTAAAAAGAGTGACAATGTAATGAATGACGCCTGAAACAATGACCTTGGATACTAAATGGCGCAAGTGGGGAGCCATACATAACAATTTTGTGAGGCTCTTCCCTTGGGGTGATCGCTAAAGAGATTGATCAGCAACCTGGGTCGGAGCAGTGTTGCGGAATGAACGGTTCATTTGAATAAATAACACGAGAATTCCAGATCAATTAAAAATATCTGTACCTAACACTTACATACCTATCCTCCTTATACCTATATACTGTATATGCCTATAGAATGGTATAATGATAATGATAATAAGAATATAATAATAATATAATATAATATAATATGATATGATATGATATGATATGATATGATATGATATGATATGAT
>CAKNXH010064727.1:0-29449 GCA_932178445.1 Andricus quercusramuli | reverse complement strand
CGGATAGCTGTTTGTCAGCGCAATGTTATTTTATTTAGTACGTAGACCATTGAATGTAAAGAAATTGTATATTGCATTATTGATAATTGGAACAGTATTACTTGTCATCTAGGGTGAGGAGGGGCAACGCCGATCAGTGGGGCAAAGGCGACTTTGCTTATAACATTTTTAATATTATTTTACATTAAATGAATCTATTTTATTATAGCGATGGTGTTACTTACTAAAATCTTGAAAATCGACGATACAAAAGACAAATTCTGCAGAGAACAGTTTTGACAACGAAAGAATGGAAGATTCGCTGGCAGAAATATTAAGTTTTCAACATCAATGGCAATATTTAGAGTATGAAAATTTGATATTTTGACAGATACAACAATATCGCATTATGTCATTTTAATAGTTGAATTTCATTCTGGTCGCAAATATATTGAATACCGTAAATAATTGAGGCCTCACCAGTGGGGCAAGCCTGACGAAAATAATATTTTTCACGTGCTTAGGTTATAAACGTATCATAAGTTCTGTCGGTTAGTAATCGGTCATGTAGAACAGCCACTCATCTCCTGTACTACATGCAAGAAACAAATGAATATTATTATTTTAAATCCGGTCAGTAGAGCGGGTGTTTTGCATTGGTACGGTAGAAACCTTTACGCGTAGTCCTTCTCTAGTAGAATGTCAACGCATAAGAGGTTATATCACAGCTATCACTATTTTCATTTGAAATAACTTATTCTTATTGCTGGATATGTTTGAAGGTAATTTTTTCAGTACATAAAATGCCACAGACGCGAACCATCATATTTTGCCATCTTCAGGTGTTTTGATTTTCATAAAAACTGCGGTCGGCTTTGCCCTCCAGCATGAGGCAAAGCCGACGAAATAAGCTTTTCGGAAATAATTAAATTATTAAATCATTGTTTCATTAATGTAATTAATGCTTATAGAAATATGATATACTATAATGTAGGAAACTATCTAATAATATTAGTAGTAGCTAGTAATATTATTATTAACTTGTAAGTATGGACGCGTGGTCTCACAGACCGCAGCACGCTTCTGATATGTGCCCCTCCTGCTCTTCCTGAAATTCTTTGAGGCCACCGTTATTGATAGCTTTAGTTTCACTTGTCTTTTCGCTGAGGAAGGTGGACAACGTGCGGTCCTCCGTGTTTCAATTTTTTCGTGGTATTCAAAACGCAAAATGTCACACAAAAGCAAACCTTTGAAATTAAGCAGATTTCTTTTGTCCATCAATAGAATCGCTTCACTGTTCAAAGACTTATCCGTTAAATCCAAAACGGAAGTAGTTTTACTGATGAATGATTTCTTTTGACCTTGAGAATAATTCCTTCAACTATTAAAGGATTTCATTTGTTGGCTGCCGGAGAAAGTGCGCCTGCGCATGAGTGAATTTTTTCACTGCACGATTTATTTATTGCTTGATAAAGTGAGTGAAAAAACGTGCGAATTGATGTATAAAATGGATTTCTTCCAAAAGTTGGGAATCTCAGACTGCGACGCGAAAACTTTAAAAGGTATATGTATGATCCGCATAACCTCACTTTTCATTGATTTTTACGCTTTTGACAATCAAAGTAGGAATTTTTTGAAATTGCTTTTGACAATCGAAAGTTCGTAAGACGGTCTTTGTGAAATGATTTTGTGAAGCGCCGATTTTAAATCGATTTTGTATTTAGATTCACCAAAGATCGGCTTTTGTACATTTTTTGCACGTAATATCATGCAATAGGTTTTCATTTAATGTTTAAATTATTGTTCCTTTTGTCCGACAATAGATTTCACTTCAAGATAAAAGGAAATCCTTTCACAGTTAAATGATAGCATTTGAAACGACAATCCTTTAACTGTGAGAGGATTTCCTCTCATGCCAATTTTGAATGGAAAATCCTTTAATAGTGAAAGGAATCGTTTGACTGTCAATAGTCTGTCTTCAGAATAAAGGAAAATAATACGTCCCAATGATCTCTGCTTCGAGCAAAAAGTAACAAAATAGTAGGCACGCGTGGACCGTACGTCTCCCAGACCGCGCCGTGCTTCTGATATGTGGGTCTCTCCTCCTACTGGTGTAAAAGATTATTAATAATGAAAATGATAAACTTTAATTTCTTTTTCACTTCACAGTCCCTTCATATACTGGTAGAAGTTAGATAACAAAAAATTCTTCACTAGCATATTCAACGAAATATACGTATTTACAGCGGTCTGTCCTTTTAGTCTCCAGGATGAACTTAGGGCGGGGGTGGAGAAGAAAGAGAACCAAACAAACGAAACAAACGCGAATCAAGGTCGAAAATTTACAGAAACCGGAATTACGAATAGATTTTCAGAATAAGATAAACGAACGCATAGATAAGGCAATTTGGGAGTCGCTTGAAAGGAACAAAGATGTAGAAGGTGCGTGGGCTTTATTGCGGGATACCATTGTTGAAACTGCGATTGAAGTGTGTGGTATGGCGAGGGTAGGAAAAAAGTCTGGCGATGCGTGGTGGAACGATGAAATTGCGGCAGCCCAACAAGAAAAGAAAGAAGCGTACAAAAGAACGTTGAACATGACAGGTCTTAGCGATGAGGAGAGAAATAGACTCAAAAATGATTACAGACACAAAAAGAGGAAAATTAAACATCTAGTCAAAGAGAGTAAAGAGAAAACCAGAACAGAAGAAGAGAACAAAATAAAAAACTGCTTTGAAGGAATTATGAAACTATTATTTAAAGAGATGAAGGGGAGTAAAAGTACAGAGTTTTTTAGCATGAGAAACAGCAAAGGTGAAATGCTATATGATATAGACGGGATAGTAGACGCTTTAAAAGATTCTTTTAAAGAACTATTAGGAGGTGAAGATATAGGGCAACAAAACTACGACATTGAACATAATGCATTAGAAAACCCAATTGAAAAAGTCAGTGTCACTGAGGTCAGAGATATAATTAACAACTTGAAAAACGGTAAGGCTGTTGGTTTAGACAGCATTAGCGATGAAATGCTTAAATACGGTGGCGAGTACATACCTCATAGGTTGTGCGAATTGATAAATTTATGTTTCGAGACAGGAGAAGTCCCAGACGATTGGAGGAAGGCGATTATTGTACCAATATATAAAAAGGGAGATAAAAGGAACTGCAGTAATTACAGAGGTATCAGCCTACTAAGTACCCTAAGTAAAATATACTCAAAAATACTTATTCGTAGGGTAATGGAAATTACAGAAGAGAAGATATGGGAAGTCCAAAGTGGATTTATGCCAGGAAGATCATGTACAGATCAGATATTTAGCCTAAGACAGATCACAGAAAAAAGCTTGAGAGTAGGAAAGAAAGTTTTCTGTGCATTTATTGACCTAGAAAAAGCTTTCGACACGGTAAATAGAAGTAAACTTTGGGAAGTCCTTAAAGAGTATGGAGTGAATGGAGGGCTCCTACAAGCAATAAAAACAATATATACGGGTAGTAAAGCAAGTGTAAGGGTAAATGGGAAACTGAGTGACTGGTTCGATATTATGCAAGGCGTGAAACAAGGATGCGTTATGTCCTCGTGGCTATTTATCATATTCATGGATAAGTGTCTAAGAACTGCCCTCTTCAACGAAAAAGGTATAGATCTCGAAACCGTCAAAGTACGTGGGTTGGCTTTCGCAGATGACAAGATTGTTATGACAGAATCAGTCGAAGACTTGCAAAGAATGTTGACTAAACTTAACACAAGCATGAAGAACATGGACCTCAAAATTAACGTGAATAAAACGAAAGTCATGGTTTTTGAGGGAAAAAGTGAGAAAACAATATGCAACATTGTCCTAAATGATGTGAGATTAGAACAAGTTGACAAGTACGTATATCTAGGTAGTCTATTCACTAGCGACGGAAAAATAGATGGGGAATCAGATAGGCGCATAAATAAGGGTAAGCAGGTTATCGGTAGAGCAGGATCCATCCTCAAGAATAAAAACATATCAAAAAAAGCTAAAATGGCCATACATAATTCCATATTCGTACCAACTGTACTATACGGTAGCGAGGCATGGACCTGTCAAGAAAAGGACAGGAGAAAAATCAACGCGATCGGCATGAAACCTCTGCGCATAATATGCGGAAAAACACTGATGGACAAAGTCCGAAACGAGATAATCCTCAAAGAATGTGGTACAGGAGACACGCTAGTTGACATATGGGAAAGAAATCAGTTAAGATGGTTCGGACATCTTGAAAGAATGAAAAATGAACGACTGACGAAGCAAGTATATAAAGGTAAAGTAAATGGCAGAATGCCCAGAGGTAGACCGCCGAAAGAATGGTTAGAATCTGTAAATGAGACATTGATCCGAAGAGACATAAGAAGTCATAGGAACAGAAGAGCTTGCATGAAGAAATGCATGGACGTAAAGGAAGCTAGAGTAGTATGCCAGGACAGAAATGTGTGGCGACAAATAGTTTATAAGCAGAGTGACAATAGAGTGAATGATGCCTGAAACAAAGACCTTGGATACTAATGGGCCCAAGTGGGGAACCATACATAACAATTTTGTGAGGCTCCTCACTTGGGGTGATCGCTAGAGAGATTGATCAGCAACCTGGGTCGGAGCAGTGTTGCGGAGTGAACGTGTTATTTGAATAAATAACACGAAAACTCCAGATCAATCTAAAATATCTATACCATAACACATATACCTACATACCTATCTACCTTATACCATATAACGACCTACTTTACACCTATATACCTATCCCACTACTTTCCAACCGAGCAAGTCACGCCTACCCCGAAAGGGAAATGGCTTAATGGTATAATAATAATAATGTGAGACCTCAGGTCCACGTTAGTGTAAACATGGAATCATGTCCATACTTGCAGGTTAATATTGAATGTAATACTCAAAATATGACGAAGTATTGAATTAATAAGCGAATAAGGGGTCATCCACAAATCACGTAAGGTGATTTTCTAATTGTAAGATTTTGAACCCTCCTTCCTCCAACCCTCTAAGATATCGTGAGATTTGCTCCGGCTCGCCTCCCCTCCAACTATCCCTAACATTTTATTAACATAGGGAAAAAAATACATATAAAATATTGATGTTGTTATTTGAATAAAACCCAAACCTTAATAAAATTAGTTTGAGTAAATAAAAATTTTTCACATCAATAAGTGTTTGGTTTTACAAACGTAACATTTTATCATTTCTTCAGGGCCTAAAATATTGCTAGGTCTGGCACACTTTATGTAGTCGGAAATCAAAAAGTGTACAACGGAAAATTGATCTTTTTTAACCTAATGATTTCAAAGTATTAAAAATAAACTTCAATGCTTATTCAAAACATTACTCTACAGTATATAAATGATCAAAATTCCTATTTATGTATAGCATGTTTCACAGCCAGTTGATAATTCAACTGCTTCGTTGAAAATTCTTTTTTTTGGCTTCAAAATGAAACAATTTGATTGTTTTTTTTTTCTTTCTTGACTAAAGTTTGTTGTTGTTTATAAATTCCACTATATTTTTGAACGTTTTTCCTTTTGGCTTGCAAATTCATCTCTTTTTATAGAAATTTCATACCTTTTCGTTCGAAATTTTGGAAATTTTGTGGAGAACAATTCGGTACAAAAGTCAACTACTTGGTCGGAAGTGAAGCTACTTTTTTTACAGGTCGTTTTTCAGTACATGATTCATTATTTTAGTTCAAAATACAATTCTTTGGTATGAAATTGAAATATTTTTTTCAAAATTGGTCTTGTTTCTAGTTGGAAGTTAATATTTTAACTGGAAATTCAACTATTCCAATTTTGGTTGAAAATTTATCTTTTTCATTTGAAAATTCAACTATTTGGATGAAAATTCATGTATTATGTTGGAAATTCGTCTTCATTGGTAGAAAGTTAAGCCTCTTGGTTGGAAATTTAACTATTCTGTCGAAAATGTATGTATCAATGTTTTAGATAAAAATGCAACTGTTTAGTTGAAAATTAATCTGTTCTAGTCGAGGATCTGAGTATTTTGTTTATATTTTACCTTATTTTAGTTAAATTAAAGTAGTTTAAAATTGAAATTGAAAACTTTTATGATTGAAATATCAATTATTACATTTTTTGTTGAAAAACTCACCTTCTTCAAAATTAATTTCTTTGGCTAAAGGTTTATAATTTTAATTGGAAATTAATTAATTTGGTTGAAAATTGAACTAATTTAATAAGGGTTCAGTTTCTTTTTATTGAAAATACATTTTTTTCAAGTTTTAAATGAACCACTCCATTTTCGATTGAAAATTCATTTATTTTGTTGAAAATTCGTCGTATAAAATTGATTTTTCTTTTTGAGAAATCAATTATTTGGTTCAAGATTCTACAATTTGAAAGAAAATTAAACTATTTTGTATAAAATTCGTTTTTTAAGCGAAAATTAACTTTTTTGAAGAAAAAAATTATGTATTTTTTTATACATGATCTTCTCTAGTAGAAAATGAATCTTTTTGGTTGAAAATGATCCTTTTTGGTTAAAAATTCTATTGCTTGGTTGAAAATTCAACTGTTTTGTAAAAGGTATGTCTTTTTGTCTTGAGTATGCAACAATTCAGTAGAAAATTCAAAAATTCAGTAGAAAATTCATTTATTGAATTAAAAAACAATTTTTTTGATGAAAATTTAAATATTTCGTTTTTGGATTAATTGCTTTTTTTGTTGTTTAAAAATTCAACTATTTGGTTGAAAATTTATGTATTTTGTTGAGACTTGATCTCTTTTAGTAGAAAATTCATCTTTTGGTCAATAACTCAGTTATTTGCTGAAGAATTCAACCGTTTTAAAGAAAGATTGCCTTTTTGTCTAAAAAAATCGAAGATTTTGGATGACATTTTGTTCTTGATTCCCTGACAAATCTTCTCGATTAGAAATTCAACTCTTGTTGAAAACATGTCAATTTGATTTTAAAATTCAGCTCTCGGCTAGAAATAAAATTTATTTAGAAAAAATTACGTAAGAAAAGGGGCGGGGGGAATTCGCGACCCTAATAATGGAGCGTACGTGGCTTAAAATTTCAGCAAGAAGAAGGTAATGTATGCACGGTCACTTAGACAAAATGCACAATTATCATAATGACGATAAGTCAGAATGTACCTCAAATTTTCTTTAAAGGATTGCTCCAGACTCTCGTTTTATTTTATACTTGTCAGACGTAGGATGCAGTAGAATCACGTTTATCTAAGAATAACTTGTGCAAGATGTAGTCTTTTCCAAATGCTCACGATGGAAAGGAACGCAGGGGTCGTTCCCGGGTTGAAAGTAAGGTCTTGAGTCGTTTATACTGTTACAGAACTGCAGATGCTGGCGTTAGGACGAATTAATATTTGACAGGGTTTCTGTCCTGGTATATCGAGATCTCTCGGGGCACTACTGGCACCTAACCCAAGCTGAATGCATTACGATTTTAAAGGAGAGACCGATTGTTTTGGCCGCGTGAGCCAACTACGAACGTCCTACTTCAGGCTTCTAGAAAGTCTGTTTTCAAATATTTACAGGGGTTCGTAAACCACCTCTCCACCCAACTATCCCTCTTTACTGTCTTTCCCATCTCCTCAATTTCTCCTTTCTCACCGTTGCATCGATATCAGTCGAATTATTTAGCAATATCATCTTTCATCAACTAATTGTATGCTATGTGCTATGCAAGGAATGTAAAATCACATAAAAATAATGACGTTTTCATTTATATTCTAATAGGGGACAGAATGAGGAATCAGGATTTAAAGATTAGTGGTCAAGGGTTGAAAGTGAGAGTAATCGTTGAGTAGACAGAGATCAAAGTTAAGCTCTAAGAGGTAAATGGGGGACGGAATGACAGATGAAGGGTCCGAGTCGAAGGTGAAATGTTAATGTATGCAAGTTATAGGTTAGAGGCCATCACATGTTGTTGAAAAAACCAATCAGAGTCGATGATTAGACCTTGTAGTATGATATGATATTTGAAAGCATTCTTAGTATTCTCACAGATGTGTAAACTTGATTTTATGAGGTATTCAACAGGATTTATTTACGTGTTTTTCGGAAAAACCCCGTCCATTGTTTTAATAATAACTTTCTCTGATATTTTTTTTTCTGAGCGAAGGCCAAATTCAATCAATTTGAATCAATTTTCTTGTGATCAGAATCGATGTCGGTACACATCAGAAATGAAAATAATTAATTTAGGATTGAAGCTAATTGTAATAAGCAGATTATAATAACAAATACTTTGATGAGGAGCAGGAAAATTGTCAGGAAAAATTGTTTGTTGAGAAAAAGTTTTCAAGTACCTGATACAACTGATACTCGTAACAAATTGTTACTAAATATTCACATTTGCTATTTTTATTACCATTTTGAATAAAAAAAGTGAATATTTGTTTCTTTTTTGTATGTATACATTTTTTCTCATTACGTAAGGTCCAAGCATGTTTTAGATCGATGAATAATTACACACACTTATAAACATTGTATAATTTCATTTATAATCATAAATACGTGAACAAATTCCAAAAGTAGTCACTTTTACATCGAGGAACTTTTTTTTACTAAAGAATGTTTCTAACAACCGAATCGTAACACTGCGTTTAGAAAATGTCTCGTTGGCTTTTAACTGTTTTTTTTTATTGATAAATCATCAAATACATATTAACCTTTACATTTTTTGCATATTTCAACATGAGTTTTCTTATAAAACCAACAATTGGGAATATGTTTTTGAGTGATAAATAATTACAGAATATTTTAAATATTAAATGCTTCTTATTGTCAATAATATAGATAAATTATAAGTAAATTACAAAACTAATAGCTTCTAGTATTCGTTTATGTATAACTTCTTCCCGTTCAGAAATTTCAGAGTGGCCCTGGTCGGAGCCAGACCTGACAAAATCTGGCCCGAATCGAGTATCCCAGTTAGGGCCGGACTCGAAATGAAACGCCTAATCCGATCAGGGCCTGACTAGGGTATCTATAAGGAAGGCCCGATCTGGCCCTGAGCAGGCCCCTTCTAATTTTTATTTATAAAAATATCATTATCATATAATTTATTCAATTAAAAGTGAACAATTATTGAGAATATTAAACATTATATCAACATTTTGAGAAATATTCTGAAACTTATAGTTAGATTCAGGTATTTTTGCTCAAAGTTAATTTTTTATCAGAGTGTTCATCTGAAAATTTAACTATTCCACTTTCAGTTGAAACTTTATCCTGTATATTTTATGAGAGAAAATTCCGACTATTTGGTATGAAATTTAGGAATTTTGTTGAAAAGTCGTCTTTTTGTGTAGAAAATTAATCTTGTTTGTTGAAAATTCGACGATTCGGTTGACAAATCTTTTTTTTTTTGTAAAAAAGTCGTCTTTCTGGGTAGAAAATTATTCTTGCTTGTTGTCACTTCAACTTTTTGTTTGAATATTTAAATAGCTTGTTAAAAATTCATCTTCTTCATTGAAAATTACCTCTTTTGTTACAAATATATTTATTTATTTTGAAGTCACTGTTTCTAAAATATTAGATTTTTTAGCTTGAAAAATGTACTCTCTTGTTGAAAATTCAGCTTTCATGGTAGAAAAGTTAGCTTTTTTGGTTGGAAATGGCCTTTTTTGAAGTTCACTGTTGGAAACCTTAGAGAGCTGGATAATTATAGGGGATTATTCTAGTTTGATATGAACACCTCACCCCGGTCTAAAAACGTTGCCTAAATGATTAACGAAGTGAATTGAGAATTATTCAAAGCGATTTACCCACATGACTTTACCGGTTCATCTATTTCCTGTTCGTCACTTTTACAAACTTGTCTTCCTTCCGTCCGTTCGTTGGCAAATAATGGAACAGAAGACTAATCGAATACATTCGAGATTAGCGCTTCAAATTCAAAACTAAATAAGTATGAACTCTGAACACATTAAAGAAATACCTACAATGAATCATACTAACTTGATAATTGTATATGTATCAACTACTTTAATGCGCCCGTGAACATACATTTTCAGACATTTTGTTCAAGTGAATTTAAGCTTTCTCTAGGTTTTTCTCGTTTCTTATAATCTTTGCACATGAGAAGTTACATTTAACTAATTAACTTTAGATGAGTCTCTAAACTGGAAATTAGTTGGATATTCTCTGATTAAGACAGGGAGTAATTTTAAATTTAATAATTTGTGGGTTACAGCAACAATTATGAATCAAAGACACATTTCAACTTTACGGAAAATTATTATTCAGGTGTATATAATATGATGTAGTGGACAAAATACTTTTCTTTTGCAATAAAATGACTATTTTCAGAATTTGTTAAAAATTTATGTTATTGGCAATAAGGGGAATTTGATGTCAAAAAATGTACGTGATTAGTAGTTACTTTCAAACTATAGTTTCTTGTTTATTTTCATGATAAAAAAAGCTGAAAAATGTGAAAAATGTAAAAATGAATATGTATTCAATAGTTTGTTAACCACAATAACAATTATGAGTCGTCGACACATTTTCTTCATGGAATATTACTATTTGGTTGTCTGGAATATTTTTCAGTCAACAAAAAAATGTCCTATGTAAATGTGACTAATTTTGGAATTTTTATATCATTTTCATTATCAATTACAATGAATAGTCATTATTGATCACAAATGTATGTGATTGAATATTAATTTATTTAAAACATATTTGGAATTGGATTGACGAGAAAACCAATATATACCCACGAAAAAGATTAAAACAGTTACTACTTGCTTATCAAAATGTTTATATCAATATAATGTTTGCATAACAATTAGCTCCCTTAACGGCGTTAAAGCTTCAATAGAGCATATCTCGGAAATTACTACAGATAAATAATTTTAAATCTAGGTCTCGGAATTCATCTTGATTTCCTCTACAATTAAATATGACTTGTAAAACTTGATCATCTTAAACTATGAACAACTATATGGAAAAAACACAAAACATAAAAGTTTTTATATTGAATTCACTATCACAGTTGTATTCCTCTGGTAAATCTGCACAATTTTCATATTCTACTAATTTGCCCTGGAATGACCATTTCGAAAATTGTGAATGGTTTTAAATTTCCTAATGTACTGTTTGGAAAAACCAAGGTATATGTAAAACAGCCGATAACTTGCTCTAAAACATGCGATGCTTCGATGAACGGTATTTGCGTACTTCAAAATTATACTAAAGTATCGAGCAAAACTTCTGCAGCAGGAAAACTTTCTAAAGCAGCTCTTACTGCAATTCATCGACATTTGTGGTATCTGAGCCAAAAAAATGATTCCACTCTGCTTCTTTTCCAAATTGATTTCCAACGAAAAGAAGCGTTTGACGATTTGTCGTTTAAAAGAACTCTCCAAAGATTAGAAACACACTCGATCCATTAAGTGCGAAGGAAAAGATAATATTGCTATGAAGTCACTTGAGCCCCTTATTGGGCTGCGCCCTGCATTTTATTTTTTATTTTAGAGTTAAAGATTAGATACTGAAAATGGTTTCCAGATGCAAAAAAAAACTATTGCAAAGCAACTCAAATTAGATGGAGAAAGTATGGATGTTTAGCCTAAGAAGCCTCATAAGAGGTATGCTATGAAAAACAATTGAAAATATAACATTCAGAAATACAAAATATATTTTTTTACATGTTTTTATTATTGTATGTAACTTAAATAGATAATATATATTGGGCATCATTTGAACCATGAATAACTTTTAAAATATCCATTTTAAGGCCAATATAAGATGAAAATTGTTCAGATTTACAGAAGGAATACAACTGTGATGGTGAATTTGATATACATACTCTTGTGTCGTATATTTTCCATAATATTCGTTCATAGATTAGGGTTATTAAGCTTTATAAATTATCTTATATTGTAGAGGAAATGAAGACGATTTTAGATATATTCAAAATTATTTATCTCTAGTAGTTTCCGAGGTATGCTCTATTAAAGCTTTAGCGCCTTTGAGGAAGAACTAAATACACTCCGATTTTGCTCAAACTTATACAGTCATATTTTTTCATGCTTTGGAACCGAAATATCCAACAGCGCCTGAACTTTTTAAAAAATGCTGCTTTTCGAACCACCCTAATAGGTATACCTGTATTGATTCTGAGGCACAGAAACCTTATTCAACTATTTTTCTCGGCGATAAAAAATAAGATTCTGAAAAATCTTATTTTTTCAGTTTCCTCAATTATGCAATAGAAAGTTCAAAAATAAATTTGAAAGAATATATTATAGACGTTATTGTAAATTCAATGCTTAGAATTTCTGGAAGTAACACAAGTATACCGGATAAGAATTGTATGCTTGAGCCGATTTTGAACAGTAAATTACTGATTTGGACCACTATTGTGGTGGAATATTATGAAATATTCTATTCAAAAAGCTATAGAGGTCGTATTTGATAAACACTTTTGAAGTTTCTTTTTTTCTAATTGGAGCTTATTTAATTTTGCAAAAGTTTCTGCAAGCTGTTGAAAGGACAAATTTTGTATCTTCTGCGTTAACGGTGCTTAAACTTGCATTATTTATAGTGATATCGTTCTCAAATTATATAAAATTTATTTCTAACCACGACCAAGGACTGAATGAGAACTGTCATTACTAGAAACAATTCTTATAAACAAATGCATCTATTTCGCATTTTCTAACATAAAGGTATTTTTTTAATCATTCCTTTTCCACTTACGAACAGTAGCTCCATATCCTCTCAAAAGAATCATCTTATTTTTTTTCCAATGAAAAATTCTATTTGTAAATTTTGTTGCTCACTTTAGAATAAAACGGTATAGAAATTCAACAAATTGAAACTTAGTTTCGAGTATATTCGGATAGGACTGTATATCGCTTTTGAATACAGAAGACTGGGATATCAATTATTGTCATTACCGGAAATAGAATGGAATGAGTGGCATGATAAATTGATATAACTGAGACATATTCAAAATAGAATTTGATAGAAGTAACGATATATCAGATTAAGGTAGGTGTCGTGCCAAGGATCAGATGTCTGGAAAAATTGTTTTTCTACGATTTTATGGATTAAAGTAATATTATTGATAATGTGATTTTAAGACAAAAAAATTACTATTATTGAAAAAATCTTGAAACTTAAAAGAAAATGTATTTTAACTATGTTTTTTGCAATTGAATTTTTCTTACTATCGCTTCTTATCAATTGAAAAAAATGCCCAAAAAAAACTCTACTAACATAAACATTTTTTAAACAAATAATTGTATTCGAAGATTATTCACAAAAAATATTGTTAAAATGATTATTTTTTGTAATTCATTACCTTTTTCCGTAAAAAATCATGTTTTTTCATTAGACTAGACTGATAATATGATTTCAATTCTTAAAATCATAGAAATTTTTTTTTCCATAGAGATAATTTTCAGCTCAACGACTAACTTGAGAAAAAACTCAGATAACTTCTGAAAATCTCTGTCATTGCATTAAAACATTGATTAAAAACAAATTGCGCATCTGAAAAAATTAAATGATTTTTCTACCAGTAATTCTAGATTTAGGATTTTATAAATTTTGCTTTTGGACAAGCCAATATCTTTGACAGTAGCTATAAAGCTTATAGCCATGTTACATGTGTTTTTCGATATACGTCTTTCTTCCCTCAGAGATACTCTCTGATGGGCATACATAATAAATAAAAATAAAAAACATCAATGTTACTAGTTTTCTCATTTTTTCTTTAAACTAGCAAAATCAAGAATCAAGTCCAAACACTGATATGTAAATGTAGTCAAAATGAATCACCCACCGATTGAATAAAACCTTTTGCTGTTTGGAATAGCATCTGCTTAACATTCGAAACATTGTACGGAAAAATTATAAAAAATAATATCTATAAAGATAAAAAAATTATATTAAAAATTTAAATAAAAACAATATCTAAAACCTACACCTAAAAGCCTAAAAAGAATAAAATATGATATAAACAAAACTTCGGAAGTTACGATTACGCATTTTCTTAATAAAGAAATACGAGTAGATAGTGACCTCATTAGGTAAAGTACAAAATTATTTTCCTAACCGATATTTCAAATTTATTTGAGCTTGGTGAGTAAATCTGAAGATCGAGGATCGATAAGGTGAAAATCTTAAAGATAATTCATCAGATATTTCGATGGCTCACGCTAACTCTTCATTCATTTTGCATAAATTGATCCAAATTCAAATGTAAGGGAGAAAAGAAAAAAATTATTTCTTAATTGACTGACTTAATGCGTCACGCACGGCGTGTGGCTCGCTCCATCCCCTCCTTCGTCTTTCAACGTTAGCGAGCTCAATGAATGCCTATTTGTTTTTCGTTACGCGAAATGTCTGCTATTTTTTAAGGGTTTCGCAAACTTACTTGCCATCGACCACCATTGGCAGAAGAAACACGATCCTTAATATTGCATATATATATATATATATATATATATATATATTTCGCACCAGAAGAACTAGCTGTGAATTCGATTTCCAGTGTTTCCACTTTGTTTGTATTTATAATTATATGGTGCTCATTTCACGAGCATTTTGCTTCCCGTTAGCAAATATATTTGCTTCCTCATATAGAAAGCATTATTTATTTTTTTTTTAATAATAGACAAACCAAAATCTTCATTTTGATCAATTTAAAAATAGAAATTTACAAAAAATACAAAATTACAAAGTAATACCAAAAATTTTTTGAATACAAAGACAAATCAGGCAAATGCAATTTTGTATTCGAAATTATAATTTTTCGAGCTGGAAAAGGGAAGTGAAAAGTTCTGTCGCACCCTATCCCTTCCCCAGCTTTATGGTTTCTTTACAAAAATTGTCCGAATTATTTGATTTGAAAATTTATGAACAAAAAGTCTTTTTTATTCATGCGTGAACATTGAATTATGTCAATGAAAAAAGTTTTTCGGTTTGAAACAGATGATTCAAATATTATAAATGAGTATAACTTCCTTAATCTTCAATAAGGTGTATTAATGTTATAGATCAATCGATTCGCTTCGAATCAAGGAATCTTTTCCGTTGTTGCATCAATTTTGAATTGTGTTAGTGAAAAAAGTTTTACTATAAAAAACCGTGTCTTCAAATATCATGCATTACCATAGCTGCCTTACTCTTCAATAAAAAGTATCAATGTCATAGGTTAATCGATTCGTTATTTTCGTTTTCTCGCATCAACTTTAAATTATGAGAATGAGAAAATTTTTACCATAAGAATCGATTTAAAAAATATATAAAATACCATAACTTCTCTACTCCTTGATAAAATTTATTCATATTCTAGGTCAATCGATTCATCTCGAACCAAGGAATCTTTTATATTATTGCATCAACTTTGAATTATGTGGAAGAAAAAAGTTTTACTGTAAAAAACCGATTTTCAGAATATATAAATTACCATAACTTCCCTACGATTTCATGAAATATATTAATATTATAGGTCAATCGATTCGTCTCGAACCAAGGAATCTTTTATATTGTTATCGTGTTCACAAAAAAGTGTGACACACACACACACATGCACACACATCCGGACAATTGCTTAGAACATTGTATTAGACATTTGTAAATTGGGGGAGGTTCAATTCAATGAATTGAAATTTTTTTTGAAAATGTTACCATTACAAAGCTTCTCTCTAAATATGAATCAGTGAAAAATTCACTGAATAAAATACTACTTGGACATTTCACTGATTAATCAGTGATTCCGGACTTTACACTAATCAATTCAGTAACATCACAGTAAATCATGCGAGGCATAACCTCCAAGTTTGAAAGTAAAGCGTTGTTGTTATTCTTTTATTTAAGTAGCAAAAATAATTTTTTCAGCAAATAAATTCTTGAATTTTCAGACTGTATAAGGGTGCTGAATTTACTGCTGGAAAAATATACTCTAACTCGTATATAAAGTACTTACTTGACGGGTGTGTACATGACAGTCGAATCTAGAAAGTAAAGAAATATGTGAGGTTTATTGTCATTTAGAAGCATCAAATATTTTCACATATTTTAATATTTGATCACACATATGGGTTTTAAGTTTTTACTATGAATATTTCATTGAATCTACTAGACTATTATTATATTATGACTGGTAAACTGACGTGGTGCAGTGCTGCCAACTCTCAAAAGTGAAACTTTCACTGAATGAATAAGTAAATTTTCACTGGTTGTCAGTGAACGGATTCTAGCTATTTGAGTCAGTGAGATTTCACTGATAATCAGTGACTTTTCACTGATTCAGATTTAGAGAGTTCCTCTATGAGGAAGCAAAAGTGAGATGAGATATTCAAAATATAGTTGAGACTCTTATGAAATGCAAATATTCATCTCGACGATGTTGTTAACTTACATATATCTTATTTTCAGTGCAGGGGAATGAGGATAGATTTGTACAGTGGATGATAATTGTAAGTAAAAGCGAACTCCCTGAAGTAAACTTTGTTCATAGATTTGGTATGCCTTATGTCAACGGAAATGCACCTTAGGGCGTAATTTCGTGTTCTTATTATTTATAGTTACAAAAAATATTGTTTTTGACATAATCAAGTAGCTTTGTCCTGACATTCTCTACCAATAAATAAAATTTTATTAGAACAGTGTTGTTCAATAATATCATTATGATCATTAAACTGTAATACGTTTAACCCTGAAATGATATATTTTATGACATATCTCTCTAAATTTGAATTGGTAGAAATTTTACTAATTCATTCAGTACACTTAATTTTAATTGATGAATCAGTTATTGTCAGAAGTTTACTAATTTTAACAGTAAAAATACCGTAACTGAAGTTAATGTGTAATATCGTAACTGCAGTGAGTCAATTATAAAATCAGAATAAATTTGTAGAGGAACAATTTCTGAATACTCCAATATATTTGGAACATAACCTCTCAAAATTAGCTGATCTCTTCAAAACAACTATAACTGACCAATCAGTTATATTTTACTAATTCAAATTTAGAGAGATACTTATTATAAACATCAATTCCTTGAGAATCTTATTTTCCTATTGTGGATATCAGCATCAATCCCATAGTGGATTCTCAGCTCAAAGTTATACCTATTAAAAATGCAAGAATTGTAAAGTGCGCAGAAAACTACGTCGGAAATTACGTAGAACACGATATGAGCGAAAGGAAGTTCGGAAAAAGAGATGGTGAGCGAGGTAGGAAACCACGTCCGAAATGACGTCGTATGAGAAAAATGCGGATTTAGGAATAAGTTTTGAGGACCGGAAATTTAGAAGTGAATCCCAAACATCCTGGATCGTGTTCAGAAATACAGGACTGAGAACTATAATTTAGGAATCGGGATTCACGATAAATATTTCGAGCCTCTTTCCTGACTGAGTCGGGATTGATTCTTAAACTGTAGGCAGCCACTGCAAAATTCATCCTGGATCCCATTTGCTCGAAATACAAGACTCATTCCACATTTTTAAATTTCATTTTTCTCCGTGATAGTAAAACATTTCACATAGTGAAAAATTTGGTGTGAATAGTTTGTTCTTATTAAAAATGTTCATAAATTTCCCAAATAAAGTTCTTAGAAACCTGCAAACCTAGAAATCAAATTCATAAACATGCAAAATTATGTAGTTTTCTGCATCATTGACACATTACTTTACCATATTGAGGTATAATTCAAGTTAATTTACGATATTTTCTCAAAGTTTGGTTCATTGAATGTTTAAATTTTTAAAAATATAAAATCATACGAAAGTCTATGGAACTTGTGATAAATAGAACTTTGAGTTGGGAGACAAAATTACAGGCATCCTGTATACCACATGAGATTAAACAGATCCAGTGCTTAATTTGCACTTCTAGATTTTTACACATTCTGTTTTTTACTTTTTCCTTGAACTTGAGAATTTGCAACTCAACGATCGACCTGTAAAGTGGTGACGGCCATATTGCTTTGTTCTTTTAAGGAACCAGAAACAGCAACAAAGGAAGGAATATGGCCACCGCCATTTTGACATGTCGATTGCAGAGTTGAACATTCTCGATTTCAATCTTATCTCTGAAAGTATCTGAAGTAAGCAGCTTCGTAAGAAGGGAAATATTTTGAATAATTGCTCAGATGTGAAAAAAGCAAAAGTGCAAAAACTGTTTAATCTTTTGAGTGCAACGCCAGAAGCGTGTATCTCCTAATTCAAAGTTCTATTTGTGACAAGCATCCTCTATATAGAATTTTCTACTTCGAACAATCTGCACTTTTGATAAAGAGAACTTTGAGAATATCTTATAATTAAATTTGTATATGTGGCAGATATTCAGAAGTTTCAGACAGTAAGCCGACTGCCTAGGCATTCAGTTGACTGCCGGCGTTCAGAAGAATTTGGGACAAAATTTTTACCTGATGTTCGAGTGGTTGGTTTGTAGAGGCATTCAGAAAAATACTCAACCAATGTTCTAAACATAATTTTTATGTTGATTGTTTTTTGTCTACTGGTCTAAATCAATATTTTTCAATATTGATTTATTTTCTGAATTGTGAAAAAATTGCTCTCTAGCTCAGCTGGGAACCGAACCCTGACGTAGTGCTCTACGTCGTTTTTCACGTAATAATCTACATCGTCTCTGACATAGTTCCTTACGTAGTTTACGACGTCGGAATTTTCAATAGGATAAAGATAATTTACTCTCATTGAATTGCATATGCCCAATAGCAGAGCTAGCTGATCATCATGTAATTTTTTTTCAATAAAATTTAAATTTATATATGTATTTTTTAGCTATTCTTGACGTGGAAAGATTAGTGGCAATCCTAATCTCATATAATCTGTCCATTGTAAGAAGTGCATCAAATACGAGCAACATGATTGAAATTATACTTTGTACTAATATTATATGTTATATTATCTCACCATTCTGCTTCGCGGTTGACAATTTATTGTCCCTGTAAGGCAAACCAGCCAACAGCAAACGAAATTTAAACCACTTAAAATAACATTAACAAATTTGTATTGACTCATGAATTAATTTTTATTGAAATCTCATCACATGACTGCATTTGTCAGATTAATTTATGTCATAAGAGCTCCTTAATTTATATCATAGTTTTTGGTCACTGCAACTTCCAAGTTTTTGCTATCCACCATAGGGAGGTTTCCCCTAAGGGGTCGTGCATAAATTCGTAACGCAATTTTCCCACAATGTTGACCCCCCTCCCTTTGTAACGCTTTTTCCGACTTTTCCCTGTAGTTTTTCACCATTATGTAACACTTAGCTAGACCCTCCCTCCCCCAAACATTGTTACGTAATTTATGCACGACCCCTAAGGACAACAACAATATCAATTTTTTTTCATACAAAAATATCCTATTTTTCATTGAACAATAAAAAAGTATCACTTCAAGTAAATTAAGAGACTTTGTTAGTTTGAAAATATAATGATTTTCGAATATTAATACTAAGAGTTTTACTTTTGAAAGTGTACCTATTTGGCATCAAATCTGTTGGTTCAGCAAAATGGGGGGTTGATTCTCAATAGCTATCCGTAATCTTCATCCGTAAATTGTTAGTGTAATGTGATGCGGCCTTATTGCGGAGCTTCTTACGTTTTCTTTTCTTTTTTTCTTGCAATTTGGTGTAAGTTATACCTATATCTCGATAGAAGAATCGAGTTCTCTGGCTTCGAGGGATGTCACATAGCGTCATGTAGACACATTTATGCCAACCTCGAGGGTTTCGATAACGATGGACGCCGAGGAAGCCTAACTTTCAGAGAACATGAAATATGGATAGCTGACGTCTAGATCTACAATAATTTTGAAAATTTAGCAAAATGTTCGCCAGTCGAAAAAGTGTCAGCTGAAAGATCTTCATATACATTGAAAAATTGTAATTTAATATATTTGTATTGCAAAATTTATTAATCTCTTGTAAATTATGTAAATCTATAGGAATATTTTTCCGATGTAATAATATAATAAAAAAACTGTTTCCTTTGTGGTTCTAGTACAATTTTGTAACTTTTGTCAATAAATGCTTGTTTTTTTTCCGCATTTTCCAGGTTGGCAAATTCGGGAAAAATTTTCCCTACAATTTTCTCTCATTATGCATTTAGTGAGCTTCAATCGTGTTCCAAGAACATCCATTTTGGTTCATTCGTTCGAGAGATATTAGTTTTTAAGAGTAAATTTGGAAAAGTAACCCACACGGCGGTAGTAACAAAATAGAGAATTTTTATCGCGTATCTCTTTCATGACTTTAGACATTTTTTCTCAATCTCTTTTCAACGTTTTTGTATCTCTTTTTCTCTGCTCTTAAAGAAAAAACCTCGACCCTCGAGAGAGATTAGGTGGAGACTCTAGTGCAGTAAGAAAAACGAGAATTTCTTACAGAATCGCAGCTCACGGCGCATGTGACAAAAAAATGTCGCCCTTGTGCTGACAAACAGATTTTTATATCTTGACATATATATTATTGGATATCATTCTACCTTTACTTTTTTTTCAACAAAAATAAGTTTCTACAAAGGTAGGTAGCATTAATTAAAATGTGAATATTATAACTTGAGAGCCGCAAGTTTTTAATGAATTTCAGCATTAATGCACTGAAAAACATTACTGGATCCAATGAAATACGTTTCTCTGATTTAGTTTCTTTGAACCAAGGATTTGTTAACTTCAGTTAAGAGAATGGTGTTCAAAGCTAAAAAATTCATGTTTGGAATCAAGGAAATTATTCCTTCGGTGATATATTTCTTTTATACAAAAAGACTATTATCATTATCACTATCACGTTTATCTTCTAAAGAAATGCTGCATTTAAATTTCGTTATTTCAACTATTTAAATTCTGTTAACATGGGTGGCATATTTGTAGGTCTATGAAATATTTTTTTCAAATTTTAAATTGAGTTTACTTTTATAAATTGCATTGTTTTTATTACCATTTTTTTCATGAAATAAAGGACTTGATTTTTTGAATCAATTAATATTCTATCAACTCAGTTACATGTTTATTCTGAACAGTATACTGCACCTCAAGATCACAGAAGCAAATACTCATATTAAAAAATAATTTCTAAACAGTATTTGATAAAATTCAGGGTAGGGTTCTTTGAGCCAAGGAATGAAATATGTTATTGATTTCAAATCGCATATGATTATATAAGCTACTTAATTTTTAAACGCAAATCTCTTATTTCTTTCAATAGTTGACTGACTGAAATTATTATCAATTTTCAAAAATTATTTCATACTTTTGGTTTAGACAAAATCATTCCTACGTATTAAATAAATATTTTATAGGACTGATTAGGTACGGTCTTTTTTTTTAATCAAGTAAATTTTCTTTCAATCATGATTTTTTTCTTGGTGAGTTAATAGATAACATATTTTGGTAGCAACATAATAAAAACAACGATCGTTTATTAACAATTAATAAACAATAATGTTCAAGAAGCATTAAAAAAGTGTTTATGTTTATAATTGACAAATTTTTATACATTTTTTAGTTGAATACTTTTTCTTTTTAATAGTGAATAAAAATAATAATGCATAAGGGTGTTATCTTTATATTAATTTCCTTTGAGAGTAATGTGCTTCTACTCCCAATTCTAGTACGAATGTCCAAAAATAGTGTGTCCTCCAAATTTTATCTAAATCGGTTTATATTAGACACTTAAAGTTTCTTATAAGATTAACATGGAGAAATTGTTTCAAAAAGTTCAAGTTACGTAACTTTTTGAGTTATTTTTCAAATCAATTGTCCACGCAGAACAAAAATATTGATGGAACGCTTGAAATATCCTTATTTTTAAGAAATGGAGATTCTCAAAATTTCCAAAACGGCGGACCAAAAATTAGGGTCAAAAACTGATTTTTCTATAGATGTTAGCGAATTGATGACGGTTTCCTTGGGACAGCGAGAGAACAACATATTGTCCCTGTGGAATCAACTGAATGAAATGCTAATTTACAAAAGTAAAAATCAACCGATATTTAAAAAGAACCAGTGTAGATTCTGCGAATTGACTTTAATTGTATTCTGTCTTAATTCAGTTCAACCATGATCCGAGTTACAAGTCGCGAGTCAACTCACACACGTCAGATTTAATAAAAAATAAACAATATTCACATAGTTGTGTAAACTTAGCCCAGATGTAGGCTCCGGAAGCTACGACCACGATCTTTCTCGAAAAGATCGATTCCGAGGTAACTGGACCTATATGTCATCCGACTCGTTACTCCTTCAAGAATTACTTATCACTTCACTGCATGACAGTCCAAAAAGGCAAAAACGCTAGACACTGCTCATGAATCCCTTATATGAATTGAGAACACTTTGCGTTAGAGTAAGCATAATGACTGAAAAAACTGAAAAGAGAAAGCTGGATACTGCCCAGCCAAACTGAGCGAGCCACCAGTTCAACACTACTACCGCTTCTCACACGCGGTCGCAAGGTAGAGCGACAACAATAATGTCGACAAAATAGGCTCAAAAAAGTATTGGTAACAGGTGTTAACTTAGAATGTTTAAACATGATACAAAAGTCGAATAAATTATTGTTATTTATATAAATAAATATTATATAATAATATATAAATATATACATATAATATATAAATTATTGTATTTGTTATTGACCTGAATATTTAAAATTCTGAAAAAATTCAAGATGGCAGCCAATGAAATATTCCAGGAATAGCTAGGTATTTCTTTAGTTTTTGATTAAATATAAAAAAAAAACTTTGCTAGAGAAAGAAGTTTGACTATTGAAATCATCTTATGATCACAGAAATTCGAAAGTCCTAAAAAGTCAAAGATTAGCCGGCATACAGAAATGAGCTATTTTTTATAAATTCAACTATCCGCTATCTTCAATTTTTTGTAACATTTTCATTTTGTCATCCACTATTCACTTTAAAATAATTTATCAGATTTTTACCATCAGATCAGATCAGATTTTTATACTTTGGACCTGAATTACGTTCAATTATTATAATAGCATAATGTGATATTGTTTTGTCTGTCAAAATATCAAAACTATAAGTATTGTCATAAATTTTGAAAACTTTATATTTCTGCCAGCGAATCTTCCATTCTTTCGTTGTCAAAACTGTTTTCTGCATAACTTTTCTTTTACATCGTCAATTTGCAAGATTTTAGTATGTAACACTATCTCCATAATAAAATAGATTTATTTAATGCAAAGTAATATTAAAATTGTTAAATGATATCGATATTATAAGCAAAGTCGTCTTATCCCACCGGTCGGCGCTGCCCCTCCTTACCCTATACGTCAAGTGTCCCCACTTAAAATTACTTTTCTTTGATCGGATTAAAATTTGGCTGAATTATAGTCCTTGTAGACCTATATTAATTCACAAAACCACAGGTCCATTTATCAAGCTGTTGTCAATATACAGGAGCCTGAAGTTTTCACTTTTTCACGCGTTTCTTCACTTTCACGTTAGTGTAACTTCTTTCTGGATGATCCCATTGGACCTTTATTATAGTATTTTGTGAAGCTGTTTTCATGTACTTCATTTTTTAAATAACGATATATATATATATTTTTTTTTTTTTTTTTTTTTTTTTTTATATATTACTATATAACTACGATTTTCGGGCAGCAATCTCCGTTACTCACTCGAGACCTGACATTGTTCTCCGAAACTTCGAGAAACGAACTATATTCGTGATCGAATTCTCGGCTCCGTCCGAATACAACATCACTACAAAGGAGAAAGAAAAGGAGGAGAGGTATCAAGACCTTAAGAGAGAGAGAGAGAGCTGGGACGACTGTACCCAAAGTATTCGGTGCGAGTAATTGTCCTTGTGATTGGTGCTCTCCGAGGTGCGAAACTATCACTGCTTCGTAACCTTAAAGCCATATCCGCGTGCCAAAAATATGGCAAGGCACTTACGAGATGGATACAGAAAGTTGACATCCTTGGGTCGCTTCGTGTCCTCAAGACATACGAGGGTTTCGCTGGCCTGTCGTTGTGATTTTGTCGTGACCTGTGACCACCTATCTCACAGTTGTGAGACGTGACCATAGGTCTGATTTAACGCGGTTCTGCTGGGGGCTATTGACATTTTTTAGATGGCGGTTGGTCTTAGTGGGACCCTGCGGTGGTTGTTTAACTCTTTTTTTTAATTATATGTATATATATATATGTATATAATAATATAATATATAATATAATATGTATATAATATATGTATATAATATATGTATATAATGTATATAATAATATGTATATAATATATAAATATAATATGTATATAATAATACAAAAAAATATGTAGATATCGTTATTAAAATCTTAAAGTATATGAAAAGAGCTTTCCAAAATACCCTAATAAAAGTCCAATCGGATCATCCCAAACGAAGTTACTCTAACGTGGAGGTGAAGAAACGCGTGAAAAAGTGGAAACTTCAGGCCCCTGTATATTGACAACTAGTTGATAAATGGAACTGTGATTTGGTAAATTAATATAAGTCTACTAGGACTATAATTCAGCCAAGTTTCAACCCGGAAAAAAAATAATTTTAGTGTATGTAAAACCACATTATACATAATGGATTGAAGTAGAGAACTTATGAGGTCTAGTACTAGTGCACCTGGCTCCTTGAAATTTTAATCTGCAGATTCCGTTTCATTGTTCTCTCACCATTGGAATCTTTCATTCAGTGTTCTTGCTGCTGTCATAGATGAAAACCCAAGTACCAATTCTCATCGTCTTAGTTGCTCTTTGGCCATTTCATGCTCAGGATTCCCACCTAAAAAAAAGTGGTGTAGCGTTATGTCTCAAAAATCTCATAATCATTTTTGCTGAAAACATGATTGGCTTTTCATTACTTATCTAACGTAGTTTTATATCTTAAAATTTGAAATTTGAAAATTGAATCCACAAATAATGCCTTTTAATACGAAAATCATAAGCAACATTGTGCGAATTTAGAAACTTTTGTTTATATGATAAATTATTGAAAATATTATACATGTCTTATGTTGGTAGATTTTGCAGCATTATTAGTACACAATTACTAGATTTCAAAGATTAAATATGGCAACAATTTACTTTTTTGGTTTTGTTAGCGTTTTTATCGGAAATTTAGATTTTTTAACAAAAATCATTAGATTTTAATGGATCATAATCTATGAACAATTTTAAGTTACGTCAACGTTTTACGCAGAAAATTGATATTTTAAAACAAAAATCACTATGGTTCCAATAAGATTTCAATTTTTATTCTTATTCACGTTTTCTTCGTCGGAAAGTATTGGTGTATTTATTAAAAAATAATTCGATTCCAAAGAATATTAAAAAATTTTCAGCAACTTTAGGTTATGTTGGTCTTTCACTTGAAATTATCAATTTCAAACGAAAGATTAGAATTATATTAAATGAATTTGTTTGAAATAATAAAATTCACAAGATTGAACAATGTCGTATTGCGTTAAAGCGCTTTTCAATAGAAATTGAAATTATTAATACAAATTTTTTTTACTCCGACAATTGTTATTTCGCAAACACAATCATTTTGCTTTTTTGTTCCATAATTAGTGTCACTTTTTTCTCTCTACATAATCCTGAATCAATATTTGTTTAAATATTGATTTCTCTGTTTTTAAGTTGTGACATAATTTCTCTTCAGCTCTGCTGAGAGTTGAACAAGAGTTTTAACAATTTTGAATCACGTTGGTATTTTCAGTCAGAAACTGGCTTATGTTTTATTGAAAGGGAATTAGACTTTGAAAGAAGATTGCACATTTGTGAAGAATTTAAGGTTATGATCGCTTTTTCCACCGAGAATCGATATAGACTTCAAAGAATATTTACCATTTTTAAACATGTTTATAGTAGATTACCATTTTTCACCGGAAATCGGCTATTGTAAACGAAAAAAAAACAATAAGTTTAAAGGAAGATTTTCAATCTTGAACTTTTTTTTTATTTACTTTAGTGTTTTCCGCTCGAAACTCCTATTCTCTATAAAGAAACATTAAATTTTAAAAAATATTGAAAATCTTTAAACAATAGTAAGATGTATTACTGCTCTCTCTGAAATGTTATTATAGTATATTATATTATATTATACCATTTGACTTAAAGCTAGAAAGAACAAATATCAATTCGTATTCGAAAGAGTATTCACAAATTACACAGCATTTCAAAGAATTTTAAAATTACTTATTATAGGGATTACGGAAAATCTAGTAGCTTTTTTCAAGATCTCGGAGTCTTGATAATAGTTCGACCGAACGTTTCAATCTTTATTAGTAATTATCTAAATAAATAAATAACATAGAATAAAAGTTTTTCGAAGAATTAAAAAAATTTTTTTTTGATCCTTGCGGTGTTTTAAAGAGATTTCAAGAAATACTTTCAAACAGATGCTAAGTCTTTGTCGATTTTTCTCGAGACCCGTAGCGGTTAAATTTTAAAAACAGGCGAAAATGTAATTCGAAACCTTCAAGTGCCGTACCCCCATAAAATCTCAGTGTATCGTCCACTTTGAGTACGTAAAGACGCGTTTGACTTGAAGCTAGATAGAACAAATATCAATTCGTATCTGCGACTATTCTTCCTTTGAATTATATCTCCAAAAAAGACGTCTAAAGTCTCTTGAATACAAATTATTTCAAACCGCGAAGCTAAAAGTGCAATTCCAAATCTAAGGAGATATTAGTAGAGATCCTCGAAGATGAAGCGTGTCCAGAACGGAATAATTAAGCCAACTTTTTAAGATGAGTGACCTATTTACTTACTATTTATTTATGACTTTGAAGATATTTTAAAGGAATTTTAATGTTATGGGAAATTTTATAAAATTACAAGGCATTTCCAATTGACATTAGTAATTTGATGAGAATTCAAGTTTTGGAAATACGTTGAAGCATTGAAAAGAAGTTTAAAAGGATTCAACGGAATTTTTCTTTTTCTAAATATTAATTTTCAGTAATTTAATGGAATTTTAAATAATTTGAAACACTTATAATATTCTTAGAGGATTAAATAGCACTTGCAGGAGATTCAGAGAAATTCAATCAATTCCCAAGTCTCTTATTTTACCATTTTTTCTTAATCTTTAAAGATTTAATAATATTGCAGTTCAGTTATTATAACTATTTTAATATTGCAAGCAGGAAAAAATTTATTATATATATTTATATATGACTCCTTATCGATTTTAATAAAAAAAAAAAAAAATGGCAGATGGGACTGAAACTTTGATTGAAGAAAAGCACGCACATGGTAAACATAAAGGCCGAGTTTCAGGCGATGATTGGAGACTGGGTGTTTGGAATGCTAGAGGAGTGAATGATCTTAAAGTAAGAGAACTACGACAAACTGTGCACATAAGAAAACTAGATATTCTTTGTGTACCTGAGACGAAGAAAAAGGGTTGCGAAATTAGAAGCATAGAAAATGGGGTTGAAAGGCGGTTTTGAAATATGGTCCGGAGTAGATAGTGAATCACATGGTATTCAAGCGGTCGGTTTAATTATGAATGGAAAAGCTAGACAACATCTCAAAGATCACGATTTTGTATCACCCAGACTGCTATGGGCTAGAATGAAGGTAGGAATCAGAAGATTATGCGTGGTGGAACGATGAAATTAAGGCAGCCCAAAAAGAAAAGAAAGAAGCGCACAAGAAAACGCTGAGCATGACAGGTCTTAGCGAGGAGGAGAGAAATAGACTCAAAAATAATTACAGACACAAAAATAGGAAAGTTAAACGACTAGTCAAAGAGAGTAAAGAGAATACCAGAACAGAAGAAGAGAACAAAATACAAAACTTCTTTAAAGGAATTATTAAACTATTATATAAACAGTTGAAAGAAAGTAAAAGCACAGAGTTTGTCAGCATGATAAACACTAAAGGTGAAATGCTATATGATATAGACGGGATAGTAGACGCTTTTAAAGACTCTTTTAAAGAACTATTAGGAGGTGAAGATATAAGAGAACAAAACTGTGACATAGAAAATAATGCATTAAAAAACCCAATTTAAAAAGTCTGTGTCACTGAGTTCAGAGATATAATTAAGAACTTTAGGAAATGGTAAGGCTGCTGGTGTAGACAGTATTAGCGCTGAAAAGTTTAAATACGGTGGCGAGTACATACCTTATATAGTTTGTGTAAATTGATAAATGTACGTATCGAGATAAGAGAAGTATTTATCATATTCATGGATAAGTATTTAAGAACTGCCCTCTTCGACGGAGAAGGTGTAGATCTCGAAACCATCAAGGTACGTGGGTTAGCTTTCGCAGATGACAAGATTGTGATGGCAGAATCAATCGAGAACTTGCAAAGAATGTTGAATAAACTTAATACAAGCATGAGGAACATGGGCCTCAAAATTAACGTGAATAAAATGAAAATCATGGTGTTTGAGGGAAAAAGTGAGAAAACAATGTGTAACATTTTCCGAAATGATGAGAGATTAGAACAAGTTGACAAGTACGTATATCTGGGTAGACTATTCACTAGCGACGGAAAAATAGATGGGGAATTAGATAGGTGCATAAATAAGGGTAAGCAGGTTATCGATAGAGCAGGGTCCGTCCTCACAAATAAAAAACATATAAAAAAAAGCTAAAATGGCCATAAATAATTCTATATTTGTACTGACTGTACTATACGGTAGCGAGACATGGACCTGTCAAGAAAAGGACAGGAGAAAAATTAACGCGAAAGGTATAAAACCTCTGCGCATAATATGCGGGAAAAAACTGATGGAGAAAGTCCGAAACGAGTCAATCCTCAAAGAATGTGGTACAGGAGACATACTAGTTGACATATGAGAAAGAAATCAGCTAAGATGGTTTGGACATCTTGAAAGAATGAAAGACGAACGACTGACCAAGCAAGTGTATAAAGGTAAAGTAATTGGCAGAATGCCCAGAGGTAGACCGCAGAAAGAATGGTTAGAATCTGTAAACGAGACATTAACCCGAAGAGACATTAGAAGCCATAGAAACGCGAGAGCTTGCATGAAAAATGCATGGACGTGGAGGATGCTAGAGTAGTATGCCAGGACAGAAAAGTGTTGCGACGAGTAGTTTGTAAAAAGAGTGACAATGTAATGAATGACGCCTGAAACAATGACCTTGGATACTAATTGGCGCAATTGGGAAGCCATACATAACAATTTTGTGAGGCTCTTCCCTTGGGGTGATCGCTAAAGAGATTGATCAGCAACCTGGGTCGGAGCAGTGTTGCGGAATGAACGATTCATTTGAATAAATAACACGAGAATTCCAGATCAATCAAAAATATCTGTACCTAACACTTACATACCTATCCTCCTTATACCTATATACTGTATATGCCTATAGAATGGTATAATGATAATGATAATAAGAATATAATAATAATATAATATAATATGATATGATATGATATGATATGATATGATATGATATGATATGAT
>CAKNXH010064726.1:15302-27293 GCA_932178445.1 Andricus quercusramuli | reverse complement strand
ATTTTTATATGGCTATATAAGTCCGGACACTTGAGTCTGGGACACCCTGTATATTATCAGTCACGGGTGCATTTTTGTAACGCAATCAAGTGATCTGATGAGAGCAGTATGCCTAATTTGACATATGCGGCATATCCTGTTCTTTATTACCTCATCATTAAGCCAAATCCTTTTCCGCATAAACGTGAACTACTCGCTTCGAGCCGGGGATCAGAAAGTTCATATGATTAAAGTGAGAAAGGGAAGTGTCACGTACACGCATCACCATTATTATTTCGTCGGTCTGCATTTGAGTGCGCTACCATTTACTTTCTCTATACTCACTTGTTTTGCCAGTCATTCTTTTTTCATTCTTCATACATGCGCAAACCATCTCAACGAATTTCTTCCATACTTGTCCAACAGTATCGTCTCTAGACCACATTTTTAAAGTATTGTCTCATTACTGACTTTGTCCTACCTTCGTTTATACGCCTATATTTCGATTTCTCCGTCATTAGTAAATAGACCATGTTCTTCATGCTAGTGTTAAGTCTGCTCAACATTCTTTGCAACCGTTTGGTTGACTCTGCCATAACAACCCTCATCATCTGCAAAGGCTAACCCATGCACCTTCACTCTCCCGAAGACCACACCTTCTTCATTGAGGAGGGCCATCCTTAGACACTTGTTAATGAATATGATGAACAGACGAAAGGTTCCTTCTCTAACACCTTGCCTCATATCGAAAAAGTTACTTAGCTGCAAATTTACTCTCACACACGATTTTCTACCTGTAGGTAATGATTTTATTGCTTTTAAGAGCTATCCATTGACTCCATACTCTGTCAGGACTCACATGATCTTCCTCGCATAAATCCACATTGGAATTCCCAGATCTTTTCTTCTGTTGTTTTCATTATCCAATTAAAGAGTATTTTTGGATATATTTTGTTCACGATACTGTACAAATTTTGTTTATACCAAATCAAGGAGGATGGCTTGGGGGTTCATAATGAGATTGGTGTGTATGTTCCGGCCCCTGTGAACACTCTGACGGAGAGGCGTCCATCGGGTATTCGATTGTGTAGGTGGATTAAAAAACGATGATTGGTGGGTATCGTGGAGCTTGCGAAGTGTACAATGGACTTGACGATCATCTTGCTTGCACTCCTGATGATTTTGTGTTGATTTTATTTAAATTAATAATTAAATCATGTTCATTCTGACATACCCATGGAATATAGAAAATAATTAATATAAACCAATTTCCGCCAATTGAAAACTATACACGTACATGTAAATTTTTGAAAAATCCTTCAGAATGAAAATAATAAAATTTTAATCTTCAATTGTCGACGCACTTGCAGGCGACAATACTTAGCAAGCTGATACCTCTTAAATTATTGCAGATGCTTTTATCTACCTTCCCTTTGTATATTGGGATGATGATCGACTTTTTCTAGTCATCTGGAACTTCCTCCATCTCAATACATAAATTTCTCAACTCGCACGGCCTGTGAGGTATACAATATTCGCTAGCGTATTTAAAGATTTCAGCGTGAATACCATTTTGACCAGCAGCCTTCCTATTCTTCAAGTTCTTAATGGTATTTCTAACCTCAGAGACACTAATTCTTTTAAATAGGTTTTTCGACGTATCGTATTCTATATCGTATTTGTCAGCATCAAATACTATTTTAACTTTGCTATTCCTAAGTCCGATTGACTCTGTACTACTACTTCCTTTCTTGTTTTCCTTGCGCATTTATGGATAAAATAATTTGTTATTTCCTTCGGAAGCGTTTTCAATTTCCATCTCTTTCTCCGCTTCAACCTTATCCTTTCTATCTTCAATTAGTATTATCACTTTCCTGATCTTGTCCCTTTAATAATTTTCTAGTATAACTCTCTTGTAATCGCTAAGGCCTTTAATATTTAAATTTCTTATATACGATTGATTCTTTTCATTAGCGGCTACGCGGATTTCATCATTCCACAAAGCATCCCCATTGATTCTTCCTACAAACGCAGTACACTACACTTTAGTTGAACTCCCGACAGTAATCTCCCGAAATATTTTACATATACTCTCCATATCTTTATCAAAAACTAGTGTCTTCCAAGTTGTTCTATCTGGACGTTCATTATTTTTTTTTGTAAGTTCTATTCGTTTTTCTGGTTTCTGTGAATTTTCTATCTTGATGAGCATCTATTTCATCTTTTTGGTTCTCTCTCTTCTCCATCCTTGACCTAAGTTAATTCTTAAAGCCAAAAGTTATTGACTTGTTCCACATTCAGAACCTTTCATGACCCTTTTATCTCTTATTAGCTCTCTCAGTCTTTCATCCACAACAATAAAGTCAATCATATTGTGTCTATCGCCTTTGCTCCAGTTGTACAAGTGGATCATTTCATGCCTAAACCAAGTTTTTGTAATAAGCCAGCCCTTCTCTAAGCATAAGCTAACCGATCTGTCTCCGTTACCATTTGTTTTTGGATCTCCAGAATTACCTGGCTCCCTTTCCATACCCTTGCGTTGGTCTTTTATATCCCTTCTCGATGGTATATTGAGTTCCGCGACGCCCACCCCTCGGCCAGACACAAGTACAGACTTACACGCATGTGTATGTAATATCTCGAGATCTAATTGAGTTATCGATTTAAAAGTGACTGATTCGTTTTTCGCGTGAAAAGCCTTATCATAATCAATATTAGGGAATTAGGTAAATTAAACAAGGTAAAGAAATTAATGTCTGGAAAACTATACTGGATATGAAAAATATTCTATAGAAATCCACATTAAAACTTTCTCGTCACGGATATTGTAATATTGCCCATAATTGTGTGTTACGAATTTGAAAGGATAAAGTAATGGCACAATTTTTTTCTTGTTTCTTTCGTCTGCATTCTTGGTTTCCGTGCCACTCATACTCTAGACAAGCCTCCTTCTGCATAAAGTTCAACTATGTGAACACACAAGGGAAGAGGGTGCAAGCGAATGGTAAAAGGGAAGTGGGTGGAGTAACACGTCGCGACAAAGAAGGAACATGCGAAACGGCCTCACACAATTTCCATTTGAAAATTCTCTGTCTTCTCTCGACCTGTCAGACCATCTTTTCATGTTGTCCAGAATCTCTAAACTCCTCTTCATTAATATACTTCTGGTTAATTAAACAGTTTTCTATCCAAAGAGAATTGAATATTCAGTTCAGCATACTAAAAAGCTGTACATTAATAGATATGTGATGAAGGCTAATATTGTTGGAGAAAAGGTAGAAAGTTCTATAATCGATATTATAATTTGTGTTACACTTTTCTTCTTCTATTAAATTCCATTCCATTCTTTTTTCCTTTTTACATTCTCATCATAATTCAGAAGGTATTCTTTTTATGTGAAAACTGACTATCGCGGATTTCTTTAAATCTCCATGTTTCGTGGCCATCGACGTGCACAGTTCTTGATTTAAATCTTGAAAAATAGTATTGAAAATAAACAAATTGAATTTATGAAAAAACAACACAAGTTGCAATAAAATGTTTATTAGCAAATAAGTGAAAAAACGTATGTTTCAATACCGAATGCATATGTGACGTGCGCCGAAGAAAGGGGGCTTACTCTGGAAAAATCGAAATCGAGGTTTTTACACCTCTCGATAGTTTTTGAGTTGCTCTTTTTAATGAAACCATCGAAAAAAATTTCCGAGCGTTATTATTGCTAATAATTGAGTTGATAGGTACCCGAGAAATCGTGCTTTCGCTCGAGAGCTCGAGATCCCGTGAAACACCTCCCACCACTCACCACTACATCTCCGCGTCTCATCTATACTCCGTCCGTGAGCAGCGCCGCTACATGCGTGAGAATGTATTGGCAAGCGGTGTGGGAAGATTTCGTGGTCTTCCCTCTCTTCTAAAAGTCGCGTCTATCGGGTCGACTTCGACCGCTCGTCCTGAAAAATCTCGCTTTCCAGAGTAAGCCCCCTTTCTTCGGCGCACGTCACATATTATGAATTGTAATAATATAAATTTATTGAAATGATAGATTTTCCAGGGTATCTGAGAATAAGAATTAGTGCGAAATAAGGAGCAAATGTTAATGTAATCATAAAAAAGAAAATTTGTACATTATTTTGCAATATCTTAATAAGCAGTACCAGCCTGAGATGCAAAAATAAATCTAACATACGTTTGATATGATAGTGTTAAGCATAAAACAGAAAAGTTCGCATTAAGAATGAATTCGATTGCAAAGCACGAGATACGTTATGGGAATATGAGCGTTAAAGCTGAAGGAGCTTCAACACAAGAGAACGCACAATCGCAAATTACAGTTGTCGATGTTTTGACCTTTGATTTCGAAAGGTCTGTGCACAAATTTGGGCCATGGGTGGGATAAAGTAATAAAACTGGATATAAAATTATTGAATTGTTGAAGAAAGGGAATAAATAGGCAAGATGAAAAGCAACAAGTTGAATAAAAAACGAAGAGTTCAGAGTCGAATAATGTGAAAAAACAGGGTAAAAACTAATAGAATTATTGAAAAGCAGAATTCGATAAAGAAGTAAAAGTAGGCATAAGCAGATAGATTCTTTAGATATAAAAATATAATTGAATCATGTATCGCGATAAAAAATGATAGAACTTTTGAAGAGTAGAGTAATATTAATGGTGATAAAATGGGATAGGAAAGTATAGAATTCTTTGATAGAAGAATGGGTTAAAACATTATAAAACTAAGTAGAACTGGATGGAATCGCTGGTGATAGAAATAAGAAACAATTATGAAAGGGTATAGAGGAAGGTAAACTGCTGGAAAGAGGAACATGTTGAAAAGTTAAAAAATGTCAATTTTCCAAATAATTGACCAAACATGACAGAATATAATCAAAAGAAGAGTAAACAAGAGGAGTAGAACAAGTCAGCACTATAAAATATGATAGAGATGGGATATTATGATAATAAACCAGTAGTTGACAGAATTTCAGGAGATCGAAATAGAATATAGAAATAGATATAATACATAACGTAATTTATAATATAATATATAATATATAATGAAATATCATATAATATATAGAATATAATGAATATAGAAATAGAATATGACAAAAAGGCATGAAAATTAGGTCCTAATTCAGATGGAGCTGAAGCAGATCAAAGTGAAATCAAATGGAGTAGAAAATATCCCAAATGATAATAATAAAAAAAAGTAAAGCATAGAGACAAGATAACTGAAGGCAAATTTTGAAACAGAAGGGACATAACATTTTTGATATAAGTATTTATTGTTTATTTTCATCAATTTCAAAATATGTAAAATTGCAAGATTGCATAGGGGAAGTTGCCCGGTTATGGGCACAGTTAGGTATTTTCTTCATTACTTTTGACCAAATGAATTTTATGCAGTAATATTCATATCAATAGAAAGCTAGAGACCTTAGCTAACTACTTGTGATAGAATTGATTCGTTTTTGTTGATGAAAAAAAAAATATTCAACTTTTTATGGAGTACTCGATTTCGACCGAAAAATTGTTTTTAACCGGTTTTGGGCACTCCTGAAAAGTCTTCTAAAAATGGGAAAATATGAAGTCAAACGCCACTAAGTAGAGGAAAAAAGGAAATGTATTCATTTTTAAAGCCTTCCACGGAAAAAAGTAGATAGTTAGATTGAATTTTATGTATTGTTAACTTCAAGTTTACTTGTTCACAGTGAACAACAAACAATTCAAATAGTTTTTTATCCTGAATGAGATTGTAATCTCAAAATATACAAAACCTAAAGTCAGCATTTCTACATCAAATTGTAAAAAGAAAGATTACTAAAAACAGGTAGCTTCAGTAACTATTTGGAATAGTACAGTTGAACATGTAAACTGTATGGATAACTAATTCACATAGTAAGCAAAGCATTGTGAGTTTGACTTTTGCAAGTGAGTTCGATCTCCTTTTTCGCATTGCAATAAGCACTGCGCGAGATTGTTAGCCCTACTATTTGATATTGTGAGAAACTTCAGTGGCATAACTAGAAACGTATAGGCCCTTTCCGAAAAATTTTTTAGGCGGTCCGCTTGAAATTAAAAAAGAAGGACGACTTATAATTTGCTTATCAGTAAAACAACAGATTTTCGCTTCTCAATCTATAAGACAGACCACCCACTGACATTTTACAAAAGGAAATAAATTGTCTGAAACTATTTTATAATAGTTTCTCTTTTTTCATAATATTAGTTGAGATAATTTTCATAAATAAACATAGTGAATAACTCTACTTTATACATCGATACAGTTTTTTTGTTTTGTACCAAATTTCCAGAATATAAAAATATTATGAAAAATTATATATAAAAAAATACTTTTTTTTACATTACTTCTGCTATGGAATTTTTTGCTACTGATATTTTTAATTCCTTATAACAATAAAAATGATTGAGATCGTACTTGATTTAGCAACCCAGGTTCGAATATTATATTATTTGGAAGAATTTTTTTAGTAGAAGAATGCATTGTTTTCGACATACCATTTTTTGAATCAATAATTAAATAGTATATTATGCACCTAGGGGGAGAAAAAGTTCCTCTCCCCCTTGGCGCATAAGATATTTTTCATAACAAATGGATGATTGCAGACATTTCTCGAAATACAGTCATGATTTCAGTCCATATTAGATTTTGTATAATGAAGCATGAAATTAATGTTATCCTAATTTATGGTAATTTTAGAGGTGATTTATGGTAACTTATCATAGATTATCCAAAATTCATTTTTAAAAATTTCCATAAATCACCGGAAATTTATGGAAAATTTCGGTAATTTATGGTAATTTTACAGGTGAATGTGGTAACTTACCAAAAATTCATTTTAAAAAATTTCCATAAATTTCCGGAAATTTATGAAAATGTTCCATAAACTTCCGGAAATTTATGGAATATTTTGGTAATTTATGGTAATTTTACAGGTTGATATGGTAACTTACCATGGAATACCCAAAATTCATTTTTAAAAATTTCCATAAATTTCCGGAAATTTATGAAAAATGTCGGTCATTCATGGTAATTTTACACTTGAATATGGTCACTTACCCAACATTCATTTTTTTAATTTCCATAAATTTCCGGAAATTTATGAAAAATTCCGGTAATTTATGGTAATTTTACAGCCCCGCTTCATAGGCGTTGAAAAGGGCTGAAATCATGCATGTGTCATAAAAAAATAATTTGTAATACAATTTTAGTTCAAATTAATTTCCATATTTAAAGCAGTAATAATTTTTTCAACCTTTTCACATTGATGTTTGTAGAAATCAATACCATTTATTGGAAAAAAAAAATTTTCTTATTTTCTTAAGATTTTTAACAAAAATAAAATCTACTACAGTTTTTATTCTAATTCAGCATCCCTATATCTCATGAGAACAATTTTATTTTTGCAAAAAATTTAAATTTGAATCACTATTAAATGTTTGTTTCATCTTAAAATAGTGATTTCAATTTTGCATTTGATATATTATTACAATGTTTAAACTATTTTTGTATTCATACACATATCAGTTATATAAATTAATGTTACATTTCAAATTAAGTGAGATGATAATAAAGTAAAATTAAAAATTCCAAAGATTTAATTCGAAATCATTTTTTCAAGTCTTGATTTACAAAAATACAAAATATGTAATTTTTAAAAATTGTAATTTTAATCATTTTATAATAATACATATGTATAAATTACTAATAATATATTTACGGTGTTAGTTGATACTTTTAAGCAAAATATTTTTCCCTAGCTCGTTACAATTTATTAGATATCACCTGTAAGAGATTAATTAAAAAAATTGTAAGTAGACATTTATTTTCTTAGCTAGCCACGTTTTTCTCAGAGAAACCGCTTGATCGAGACTTTGTCAGAAAAATCTAAGCGGTTCCGTAGCTCACTTGACTAAGGCGTGCGCTATATTTAGGTTTTAGGACAGGTTTTAGGTAGGCAGGACTCTATGCCTGCGATTGTGTAAGAATAATCGTAAATTACGTGCAGTAATCATATATAACATAATTTTTTTCCTCCTCAATCGATCGAAATTTTGCATCATTTTTGTTTTGTATAGAATGCGTGCAGTGCATATATACATATATACATAAACGCGTTACGATGCGAAATCGGCAAAGTTACTCTTCACAGAAGGAAAGCTTACTACACGAAATAGTAACTTCTTCTCGCTGAGTATTGATGGTTACCAAGTGGTGCAGTGCATCCTACTATTTGAAATTGTGCATCCTACTCTTTTAAAGAGTCAGTTTAACATACCTGTTAAAAAAATAGTAATTTTAACAAAATTCACGACGAAAAGCTGCGGTTCAATTTAAAATAGTTAGAACTAGTGGTTTCGAGAGTTCTTCTAACGATCCACTTTTTTCCGTGTCAGTGACACAAATATTAACGAAAAACGACAACAAAGCCTTCAGAGCAGCAAAAATGAATATAAGAATGAAAAAATACATTATTGATCGTCAGAATCGCAGTGTATGCAGGTAAAATAGCACCTGATTAGAGGGCACACGTTGGTCACATTTATTAATAAAATCCAACAAAAAACCATCTTCAATGTTCGAAATGTCGCCCAGCTGTTCGTCGACCTTCTTGAGGTAGCATTGCAAGCCACTCCGAGGAACGCCATAGGCTACGGTAGTCGGATAATGGCTTCGATGTATGCATTTAAATTGATTTTTGAAGTTGACATAGCTATGAATACACAGGAAAATCCGGCAAAATTCTGTGGAAACATTATTTTCAATTTGTTTGGTTTTTGTGACAATTAAAAAATTTGTTCTCCAATTAAAGTGGAAAAAGGGTTCATGGGGGGCCTCCAGCCCCCCATGAAGGTTATGTTAACACTAACAACCATTTATGGCAGTTTTTTAGACAAACACACGCGCTAAGTGAAAAAAGTAAGATACCCATAACTGGTAAAATGTCGGTGCCCATAACTGGAAAATGCAGAGCTGTCAAAAAATGACTAGCAAATTTTTTAGTGCGAACATTTTGATGGAACCGATATAAAATCACAAAATATATTGAATTCCCTTCATAAATATAGGATGATTACTTTTTTGCAACAATTTACTTCGGCTTATCGCACTTCAAACAAAAGAGAAAAATATATCCTTTAATATGTCCTTTAAAATTTTTTATGTTTCTTGAAACTCTGTGCAAGCTTTTAAAACAACTTGAATTTTTTGTAAATCCTTCTAGATTCTTTTAGTTCTAAATAAAATTTAATCTACTCCGTACGATATAAATAATTTAGAATCCCTTGAATATAACTAAAAATAAATTAATCTATTCATTAAATTTCTATAGGAAATCAAAATAAATAAATTCGAATTTAGATTGAATTAATTAAATTTATATACAATGGTAAATATTGTGCATGCTTTCATATTGTGATTTGATAATAATGTAAATAAATAAGATGAGAGAAATAAAAGAGAGAATTAAGGGGATTTGTTTGGTTGCCTTCTCATTTTTCTTTTTTATTTTTGTCCGAAGATACAAATTTTTCTGTTCTTAGGAATTGCAATAGAAGCATTCTGTGATGGTTGTTCAAATTCGATCGTTAGATTCTTGTTTTATTTTCAGGAATTTTATACTTTAATAAGATCCTTAAAATCGTGTCAAATTCGTTGAAATGCCTTAAAATATGTAGAATCGCTACAAATCTCTTAAAAATCATTGTTTCATTTATTATTCAAAGTTCTCTAGGAATCCTTTAAAATGTTTTAAAATCCTAAAAAACTGTTTAGAAATCATTTAAATTTTTGATGTATCTTAAAATACTTTAGAATCCATTAGAATCCCTTGAAATGTTTCAAAAACGTAAGAATCTTTTTCTGAAGTGTGAGTCATTTGAAAGCCCTTGAATACAATTTATTTCAAACTTTTTCATTAGAGTTTACCAGAAACCCGTTTAAATTCCTAGAAATCTTCGAAAACCCATAAAACCTTTGAAAATCATACAAAGTTCATTGAAATCCCTTAACATTTAAGTGACATTCACATTCAACATCTTAGTGAAATCCTTTGGAATCGCTTGAAATCACTTGACATCTTTGAAAACCCTGAAAATCATCTAAAATTTCTTAAAGTGTTTCGAAATTCCTTGGAATCCGTGACAATATTTTTAAATCTCTTGGAAACCGATCAAATCTTTTATAATCAGTTAAAACATTTGAAAATCCCAATGAAGCATTTTATAAGCCTCAAAATAAGTGAAAGTCCCTCGCCAGTTGTTGACAAAATCGCTTCAAATCCATGGAAATTCTCTGCATTTCAAATTGAATCAAACTTATGTATCAAAGTTCTATAAAGCCCCCGTTCAAATTCCTATAAATCTTCGAAACCCTTCAATCCTTCGAAATTCTTTGAAATACCTTAAAATCCTTTGAAATCTTCAGAATCGCTAGGAATCTCTTCAAATTTGGATTAATTTGATTCATTTCCCAAAGTTAACTGATAGGACTTTTTTTAGAATTTTGAAAATCTCTTAAAGTCCTTTGAAATCTTTAAAATTCTCTAAGGTCCCTGGAATTGTTTCGAATTCCTTGATATCGGTGGGAATTTGTTCAACCTTTTAAAAATAAAAAATAAATCTCTTCAAGTTAATTGAAATATTTTTTAAAACCCTGAATATTTTTGAAAAACCTTAAAATACGTGAAAGTCCTGCGAAATTTATGGAAATCCTTTGAATACCTTAGAACAAATATTCAAGAATAATTATATTTATTGTTTTATTGTAGTTGATTCCTCGGGTGGCCAGCAATGGAACAACTGTTTTTTGATCGGAGAGTATAATTGCCAGCTCTGATTTTTCAAATTAGATAAAGGTATTACATTTATTTGTAAGGCAATAAGTATGATGGAAAACACGTCTTAAAGAAATTCTTTTTCCATATCCTGTGAGGATAAAAGTACTGGTTCTCGCTGTATAGAAGCGAGCAAAGATAAATAAAAGAAGCAGATAGCGAGAAGAGAACCTAGCAAGAGAGAACAAAGTGGCAAGGGTGAAGTCCATCTGGTATTCACATTACTCTACTAGTAAATGGTAGGAAAAGCAATATTTTATATTTTCTTTCGAAGCCTTCGGCTTCTATTCTCAGCATACCATTCGCCTACTCTATAGTCTTCTTTTCCTATAACCTGCCTTTCATCGGACACAAGCACAAAGTACTACCATGAATTTTCGATAATCCAAATTGGATTCTCCGATTGGAGAAGCGAGAAATTGTTTTCCCCGAAGTTAGGGATTCGGTTAGCGGAGCTTCAGTGTATTTCCTGCTTTCTCTTTTTGTTTCTATTTTCTTTCCTGTTTTACTCGGTTACGAACTCGCGAATGTGACTAGGTATATTAGAAATGTCAAAAATGTATTCTTGTAATACCAATTATTGTTCAATTTTTTTTCTGCTAGATATCTCCAAGATTCATTTGATAAAAGTACAAGTAAGCATTTTGTGTAGGAATTTTCTTTTCCTTCACGAACAATTAGCATTTTTTATTTAAATATGATACAGATATAATTTCTTCAAAAAAGAAAAGGCTTCTTGATTTTACGAAATCATTTCTCTTCTGAAGAAGGGAATGGTGTTAGAATATTGTTAGAAACGAATTTCCGAACTTGTATGACACATGTAACTTTTGAAGGCACATAGCTGATTCAAATATATAAAAATCCATAAATAGAGGTCACAGTTGGGTGTTTCGAAAATAAAAATAGTTTTCGTCAAATATATTTTAGATTTTTAATGGATTTAATTTTACAGGATTTTTGTCTTTCAACTACAAATGTTTTCCGTGCAAACTGTTTTTTTTGCCTGCAGAATCTATCAATCAGTTCATTAGTCATAAAGAAAATAGTTAAACAACCACCGCAGGGGCCTACTGAGAGCAACTGCCATCTAAAAAAAATGTCAATAGCCCGCAGTAGAACCACGGTAAATCACACCTATGGCCACGTCTCACA
>CAKNXH010064726.1:0-14902 GCA_932178445.1 Andricus quercusramuli | reverse complement strand
AGTGCAGTGAATTTAGTCTTAGATTTGTGCGCCGCACCACGCTTATTTTTCAAAATGACTGTCTAAAGAAATGTGTTCAAAATTGCAGGAACAAGTATACTCACATCTTGTAAAAATTATCAGAAGGTGGATACTGGTTTGTTTTATATACTCGCGATCTGATGTCCTCCAACACAATTTGTGCTGCTGCTCCAACAACCCGTGATCGTTCTTCCTGTTCATTCAATTTAAAAAAAGTGATACAAAGACTCGGAAATCATCGCCATAATTTTGAAACAATCTCGACTTCACTGTCCTGACATCGGGTCGGTATTCTCCTTGGATTTGTTGCATGAGATCGTCAATGGAGAACTGGAATTCCTCTGACTTTTCTTCCAGGTACGAATAAATGAATTCCATTGCTTCATCCAAATTTTTGAAATTTAATTAACAGGAGGAACGACTGTGGATTGTTGAAGCAGCAGCACTAATTGTGTTGGAGGGCATCAGATGGCTGGTATATGAAACAAACCAGTATCCACCTTCTGATAATTTTTACTGAACTTGAGGAAGATATTTATCAACCTGACCCATCCAAGCCTCAAAGAATAAGTCTACCACGCTCCCGCAGATGCTCTAAAAGACTAAAACCAAGACTTTGAACACTGCATAACACTGAACATCTTTCGCTGCTTTTCTAAAACAAAACCTTGTGGATTAGGCCTACTGGAGATATCACGTTTTAAAAAAAAGCTTCACTTACTCCACCTCATGGTTGATGTGGAAAACAAGTAATGTGAATGTTCCATGCATATCGATAAGTTCATAGATACTTGCACATGTACGTGTGTGAGTGTATGTATGTATGTATAATATGATAAGCTAAATTAATGATATATATTATATTCGTTATGCATATGCAATTATATAATAGTAAATAATAACGATAACAATGAATAATCTTGTAGATTTCAAGGTAAAATTTAACGTTCTTTGCAAATTGCAAAAAAGTCCTCTGCTTTTATCTGCCATAACTCGTGAACTATAGATATGAGGGAAATTTGTTCAGAACAAAAGTGATAGAAAATTGTGTGCTCTACAACATATAATATAATTACTATTGCTCTTAAGTGCATTTGAAATGAGATATTTCCAAAAAACGAAATTTTAGCCGCCATTTTGTTAGCAGAAGCCTGATTTGTAGGATCTTTCCTGGGTTTTGATGAGGGCCCCAAAATGAAGATAATTGCCAAGTTTGGTCTTATTCTTACCTTTTGCAAGGTGAGGCCTTTTTTGTGTTTTCATTGACTGGACTATGAGGTGACGAACCAGTGACAGTTTCGCACCTCCGAGAGCACCTATCACAAGCACAATTACTTGTACGGAATATTTTGGGTGCAGTCATTGCAGCTCTCTTTTAAGGTCTTGATACCTGTCCTCCTTTTCTTTCTCCTTGACAAGGAAGTTGTATTCGGACGGAGCCGAGAATTCGATCATGAATATAGTTCGTTTCTAGGGAACCCTCTCGGGAAAAAAATAAACATGTTAAGATTCTTAAAACTAGGATCGTGGCACAGTAAAAGCTATAGTTTTCAGTTTCAGATTGAACTATTCGGTTGAAAATTAACTTTTTCGTGGAAAATTCCTCTTTTTTGGTAGAAAATTCATTTCTTTAGTATATTTATTTATATGATACCGATATAACTTGTTTAAGGAACGGAGGGCTTCGTGATTTCATGAAATTATTTCTCTTTTGATAAAGGGAATGGTGCTACAATATCTAAGATTATAAAAGGAAACACTGGTGGATTGTTATATGATTCGGAAGAAACATCGAGTACATGTTCATAATAACTAATAATGGGAAAAGGAAAAAGGAAAAGTAGTGCTTCTTCTTGTCAATAGCATTGAAGCATGAATTTCATATTTCAGTTTATAAAATTCTTCTCAGATGCGACTTCTAGGTATCCTTTTATTTGAAAATATAATAAATTTTCCTGCATATTTCTAGACTTATTCAACAAATAGATTTCTACCATTTCCGTCCCAAATATATATATTTTTAATTATAAGTAATATTTCATTCAGCCTAGTCTATATTTGACCCATATATTCAATTGCTGTTGATGATCATATGTAATAGGGCTTCTGATAGACGCGTGAATGGTGAATTTTCCATTTGAACAGTACAAACTGTGACAATATATGTCACATTGACCAGTCACTAATTTCATTTAGCGATAACGAGATCCAATGCAATAATTAAATTAAAGAGAGTATCGTGTATTTGTAACCTAATTTGTTTGATCTCCGTTCTCTTGTACCCAAGTATGATATTGTGTAAGCTGCGAATAATACATCACACTTTAACCATTAATGTAAAATTCAATATTCTTTCACTCAAAGTAAAGATAATCAGTCGCATAATAAAATGATCCCTGCGATAGAGTTGGCATTCAACGAATAAAAAATTATTACAGTAAATATGTGAATAAGATTTGTGTATTTGTATTATCCAAGTAGGATTTTAAATAGATTTAGACCTAAATTACTTCCGATTAGGGGTGATCGTAATTACATAGAAGGGTGTATCAGTTTGCTCAAACGCTTTTACTATGATTGGAGTTTATATTTCTATCACCACTCTAACTAGAGCATGTAACCAGAAAACGAAATTAAATGAAAAAAATAGAATAACTTTAAAAACGACTTTTTTATCCATTTGATGATACTTTATGAGTGACAATTTATAAAGTGACAAAAAGGACGGTAACATATCAATGAAGTGTGTTTTTGTTTTGAAGCTGGTATTATTTGGTTTGGTAGACAAATATAACAAGTAATTACAATGAAATAACTTGCAAATGAATTTCCATCTTGCTTTCGCTAATTGGCTTTTGAAATTGAATCTACCTGTAGCTTGCTCCTTCTTGGTGAACTAGAGGCAAACGATCGATGTTGCCTGAAGTCAAAGTTTACTCTGTGGTCAAGCAACTGCAAGTTTCACGTAAATCGTGGTGGACTTTTGTGAAATATATGAGTAAGGTTTCTAAGCTACTTGCATTTTACTTTGGATCACGAAAAATGCTCGGAATAGAGTTATTGTTGCTTGTATCTCAAAGCACAGAAATTAATTCTCAGGGTCTATTACTCATGAACAATTTTAGAACAATAACAAACTATAAGCTTTACAAATTCGGAAAGGAATTGAAAATTATCATTTGGATATTTTTGGCTTAAAAGTTCAAAGCTAATTGTAAATCATAAGTATTGAAAATAATGCAATTGAAGCTATCAAAATTGTTGAAACTCAAAATTTTAACATTTAAAGCAAAAGGTTCAAATGGGAAACAATTTATAAAATTCAAAATAGAATAAATTTAAATTTAATGCGTAAGAAATTCTCGAAATCCTATTGAGGTAATTCAATATCCCTCAAAGACGATTCCAATTCTGATAAATATTCAAAAATGTCATAAATGTTATTGAAGGTTCGTTTTAATTTTAAAGTTTATATAATTTGCTTAACCTCTCTAATACTGCTTTGACGTTCCTTTTGTGTTTATCCAAATAATTATTCTAATCTACTGTTATACTTTGAAAGTTTGATAACATTTTGAGATATTCTTCAAAGTCTGATATAGCCATATAATACTGAAAAATATTTGAATCGTTCTTTATGATAACTTACTTGACTCACAATCGTGATACCAAGAATCAGGCCTGCTAAAGAAATGCCTGAATTTAATCATACTATCTTATCATCTATTTTACATGCATAGACATTTCCAAACAATAGCCTCTCTTGCAAGTGCGGTGCTTTTGAACTTCGTTTGTGGCTTATTCGGGAGAGAGAATCGATCGTTACGTAGAAATAATTGAAATTGACGCGTGCTTGTCATGCAAATAATCCCCATGGCCGCTAATTTGAGTGAGTACTGAGTGATGAATTTGATAGTGTTGTTTTCACTCATCAATGTATTCAATATAAAATTATCTTCTGGTGTTCCATAAAAACGTAAGTTTCTGCCACTAAAGTCTGTGAAAAAATTGCGTAAAAAACGAAATTGTCAAAATAGTAAGCAAGTGTCAAGATTTGCTCTATTCATTCGACTTCCTTGAATTTCCTGTGACATTCTATAACTGCTTGACTTGTATGCATTTTAAAATCATTTTTTCATTAGTTGACTTCAAATAACTTTAATTAATTTTCGAATATGGTATTTTCCAAAGACCCAGCTCTGCATGAAAACTCAGGGCAGATTACGATATTCGCGGCGACAAAATTTTAAGGCAGTTTCCAATAGAGATATTGATTTTTTGTATTAAAATTATTTCCAGCCCTGATCCCGTTTTTTATGACCCTTCTCAGGGAGGGATAACTTCGGCGGCACTTACACTTATCCCCCCCCCCCCCCCCGATTTCAGGAGCGACCTCTCACCGTTTTTCATAGCCCTTCTCGAAGGGAGAGTGAGTTTGGTGACATTCACCCCCAGTAACAACCTCCCTTTTCCACCTAGTCGCCACGGAGATCGTTATCTTACCGAAGGCTACAATTAGAGGATATGAATGGAATTATCTGATTTGTGAATTTCGAGTATGTTTTCTGTTGATATATGAGAAAATGTCTGAACCAAAACAGCGTAACTTTTAGTACAAATGCACTTTCAAAGTAGGGTTTGCTGGAGCCATTGCCCTTTGCTTAATCTGATTATACTGTGGGGAGAGATCGATATTTTCGCGTGAGTTTTCCAGGTAATCGGCCGCGAGATAGCGTGGTTGGTATATTTTATATGCGTAGTCCCGCCTATCCATCTGTCCGTGAATTCGCTTTAACACCACTGTAACTACCGAAACCAATCCTTCTTGCACCCTGCCTTCTTTAACAGCGTTTTCAATGTCTATCGAGTCCCCCATCGAATGGAAAACCATTACTTCGCACATTTCCCATTTGTTTTTTTTTCAGGATTTCTAGAGCTGTCAAACTTCCATCACACCTAGTAAACCCCCCAAGATCTCTATAGCGATCTATGCTTTTTGCTCACGCGTTACTCTAAAATAAAGATGAAAATCTGAAACTCACTGGAGCATTAATTCGAACACTAAGCATATAGTGACCCGATCTACATAAATACGCATAACAGATTTACATATTAAATTCTACACGTTCATCTCTACACACTAAACTCCGCAGATATGATTTTAATTAAGTTCAAACAATAAACTCTACGAGTTAAAATCTAGATGCTCAAATTTTATACTTGTTAATCTCTGCAGATTATTATCTGCACATTAAGCACTATACGTTAATCGTCACACGTTAACTTCTGCAGATATTATTTTAATGAAGTTGAAACATTAAATTCTTTAATTGAACTATACACGCTCAAGTGTAGATCATTCTCTCTTATGATACGTGCCAATTTCTACAAATTGTTCACTACACATTGAATACTATACGTTAATCTCTACACATTACACTCTATTCGTTGAACTATGCACGTTCATCTCTGCACCTTGAATTCTGCAGGTATGATTTCAATAAAGTTCAAACATTAGAATCTACAGAATAAACTCTACATTACAAGATATTAACGCTCATTTCTTATACACATTAATTTCTAAAGATTAATATCTACGCATGGAACACAATACGTTATTCTGTATACGTTTAACTTTGCAGATATTATTTTGATAAATTTTAAACATTAGTGTCTACATATTAAACTCGAGGTGCTAAAATCTGGACGCTTCACTCATATACACGTTAATTTCTGCAGATTATCATCTATACATTGAACACTATACGTAAATATTTATATATTCTAAACTCTACAGATATTATTGTGATAAAGTTTGAACTAATAAGAAATAAAAAAAAAATAAAATAAGAAATACACCAATTTCAAAAATTTTTTATGGACAAAATTATTGTTTCTATTAAATTAAGTTAAAAGCAGGTTGATACTAACATTTTTTCTGAAAGTTGAATAGATAATTACTAATATGAACAAATCGTTAGGCAAATTGTATTTATAGTTAGACGATTATTTTGTGTTGAAAATTTTCTTTCAGTGAAAACTTTTGTAATTTTAATAAGTTTTTGTTGCAATCTTAGGGAGCGAAAAAAATAAATCATGTGCAAAATTGTTATTTAGTATTTTTCAAAACTATTTTTGTTATAAAAGTTAAATGTATTTTTAATTATAGTAGTTTGCAGTTCATAATAATATTTCAATCATTTTCTTTTCTGATTTAAGAAATCAAGAAGATTTGGCCTGGGTAGTGAAAAAATGAATATTTAATAATAGAATTGTTTATGAAAATCAAGTTCTATGTAGAATAAATTTTTTATATTACATATTGGGAAGTTTTTTATTTATCCATGAATTATTGACCTAAATTCCAAAAACAGGGTTGAAGTTTATAGACTTTTATTCTGATTTTGGTATTGATTTCGACGGAAAATTGCATCTTCATTGAAAATTTCATAATACGCAAAGTTCTAGTGTACGGATGGTATCTCTTCATAAAATGTGGAAACTGAATAATCAAATATGTGGAAATGAAGAAAATTTGACGTAAATGAAAAATAGTTCCCAGCGATATTCATAGGTTTTTTCAGCTTTGCTAAGTTTCTGTCGGATGAAGGAAACGACCTAAATGATCCTTTTCTAGATGATATATATCTGTGTCTACTTATGGACATTCATCAAGTTCGCTTCGATCGAATAAAACTTCCCTAATGATATTTTCAAATTTACTAAAAAGGAAGCATGATGGATGGGGTGGCAATGAGAAATAGATACATATAATCTATTATGACAGAAAGACATCGTCGGAATCTTTTCCATCTATCTTCTAATATATAATAATTTCAGGAATATTCAAATTCTAAAGTTATCCAGGAAATATTTGATCTTTATATCCTGAAATGGAAAGAAAAGTGATATGAAAATGCTGACTTGAGCAGTTTTCACTGGAGATCGTTACAATGTCACAATCCGTATTTAGAGTTTTTTCTTCTATTGGCGAATATGATGTATATTTCATTTTCGCTTCAATTTTCAATAAATCTATCTATCGCATTTCCAATAAACCTACACATCCAGGACGCAAGATGATGGATTGAATTGGTCGAGTGGTCGCTGCAGGGAAAAGGTTTACGATTGCGGTGCAGAAAATTACCTCTCTTACGTTTTACGTCCTTGCGTATCTGTCCTTCGAGCTTTTTTTTCTCTAGTGCGGAAAATTCCCGTTTGTCGATGCAACTATAATCAATTGAAGCGTAAGAGAGCTTTAGCCTCGTAGATTTATATCCTTCCAATGTGTCTTACTTCGTAAGAGGAAAATCCAATTTAAAATGTACCAATGTGCTTTATATATTAGTGAAACTAAGAAAAAGAATTGAAGATGAATAAAGAAATAAAAACAATGAAGAGACATATGAAATCCACTTGATTTAAAAAAAATGTTTACTACGTTAATAAAAATTTAATGAAAAGTTATGAACGGCTTCTCTTCTCCGAAGGGAAATATTGATTGTCGTCTTCGGCGTCAGAAATGAGGGGGCACGAAATGGTTCACTCTCATAGTCGTTAGCGAGACCCGTTTTTAATGAGGACCTTGTCTAAATAATCGGTGCTACGGCAAAGCTCAAATTACAAAGTATACTTTAATACCTTGAAGTATTTGGTGCCAAAGGAACATTTTTAAATTTCTTTTTACATTTTAAGGACATGTACGAGACCGATTCTTTCAAACGAATTCACTCCCGGTGACGTCACATATACGACCCCCCACGCTTTTTACATCATCATTTCGTATTGAATTTGAATGCTCAAAACAGATTGTTAAAATCAAAGATGCGAACATATTATCTGAGCAGACATTGCAGTCCAAAATTCACGGGAAATAGGGGAAATAGGGTGATTTTTTACAAAAATAGTCGAAGAATAATACCAAAGAGATAAATGTTCAACGAAAGAGTTGTGTTTTCAGGTTAACAAGTCGAAATATATTGAAATTTTCAACAAAGTATAAATTTTCAATGAAGAAATATTAATTCTCAAGAAAAAATACATTGATGTATTTTTCATATTAAATTTTCATACTTCTTGTTTCAAATATCAACGAATTAGTTTTTTTTAACCAAGAGAAGATTTTTATTTTAAATAAAAAATAATGGACTGTTGACTCTCGCGTTTCCCACTCGATAATATATTTCGTTGCGCGCTCAATTTCTGTACGTCCCCCGTATAACAGTCCTTTTAAAGTAAAAGGTCAAAGCATCGACAACTGTAATTTGGTGATTGTGAATTCTCTTCCGTTAAAGCTCTTCCGGCTTTAAGGAACACATTCTCATCATGTGTCTCGTGCTTCGCACTCGATTTTGTCCAAAATGCGCACTTTCGTACATTCGGATTAACACTATTATATCAAGTGTATATTATATTTATTTCTGTACCTCAGCCTGGCATTTTTAATTTAGATATTGCAAATTAAAGTACAAATTTGATTTATATGGAAGTCATGTAAAACCTCATGGGACACATTATGAATAAAGAAGAAATTCATAATATGCATTGGTATTGAAACAAACGTACTTGCATTGCCTAGTTTTTATTTTTAACAACAAAGTTAATTTTTAACTAAAAAAGGTGAATCTTTCATGAAAAATGTAATTGTTGAGCTTTCAACAAAAAAGCGAATAATTCTCAATCAGAAATAGAATAATCAAATTACACAGGCACACAAAGAAAAAGAAGTGGGCTGTACCGAAGACTAGGCCTATGACTTCTTATGTATTTTGACGTTCTGAAATTGAATTCGGGGCCAGAAACGCTCCATGCTACACCATTTTCTATTGAAATTCAAAAAATCACCTTTAAAACCAAAAATTCCACCGTGATTTCTAAACATGATTGCGAGACCTAATATATAAGCAATTAGATGCGCTGACTCCAAATCCGGGGCCAGAATTGCTCCATTATCAGCCATTCACCACACACTCCCACTTTACGATGTTTTGAAATTGCAAAACACCTTTGGAAACGGGGTTAACAGAGGAATTTTGAAAAGAGTATGAAGCATATCTTGTAAAATAAAATGACTAATTTTCATTTGATCAAGTATTTGAAAAAATTGCTATTCAAATTTATATTTTCTATTCGTGATGCCATATTTTGCGTTAGCCCCCCACGTGACAAATCTTCACGAAATCTTTTACCCCTCCCCTCCCCCTAACATTGCAGCATAATTTTTCAACTGCCCCTAATAAGTTTGAATAATACACCAGACTCTCTATAGATGAACAATCTGGGGGGTTGCCTGAAAATAGCCTTGTTCATATAGCGCGTACACCGATACGTAAACAGTCAGAGTCGCCTGAACCATTTCCATAATATTGCGCAATCCACTTGACTGAGTAGTAGTAAATTGCGAATTGTGAATTAAATCTAAAGAGAATCTGGTATATTTACTGAACTAAAAATATATTGAACTTTAAAATATACATTGCGAAACCGAAAATCTCGAATCAAAGACCATTTTCTTGATTGAGAGAAATGATAATTAATTACATTATGTAATATATGTAATTACATTAATTAATTACATATTGTTTCTCCAAACGACGATTTCCTACAACGAAGTAGATTAATGTTTACTAAGTTACTTGATCCACACATGGATGGTACAAAGAAAATAAACCAAACATTTCCTTGGATCCAGTAATTTTCTTCACTGTACACATTATTACATGAAAAATCGTGATCAGATATTCCAAATATAAACTGAAAAATATTTCAGATGTAAATGAGATAGATTGTGTAATGAATGAAAGTTCCTAATTTTAAATAATAATGAAATTGACGAGAGCGCCAGAGCGACATCCGCTACGGTACTACTCTAGATTTTTTTCCATTACTATTAAATCCCTGGACGACAGAAAAATTCAGGGAAAATTCAATTAGCAATCGACAGGGTTAGCGTGGTTAAATTATCCATATATTGAACGTTTGAACAGACCATGTGGTAGGACATTACGAGTTCGACGATCCCATTGGATCAGACTTTGATCCGATTAAAGTTTCGTCGTGATACGGAATAGGAAATTCGAGCATCCGCGCGTTTCGAGTTTTGTGTGTATGAAACGGTGATGAATTGAAGAGAATTGGGAAATACATAGGAATATAGGGGATAGAAATAGTACCACTGTATGTGCATGCACAAGTTAATTCGAGTGTATAATGAGGGCATGTGCACACGTTTAATGCGAATGTCGTGAATCCCACGATTTTCCATTTCAGTTTTCCCTGGAGGATCTTCTAGTTATAAAGCAAGTTCATCGGGTTGATAATCGATATTATTGAGTTGCAATCCCAGTGTTAAATTCGATAGCTCAGAGCGTGGAGTTGGCTTTTCGCTGACAGTCGGGGAAGATATCAAAGAGAAATCGATATAATAGAAATCTTGATTCAATATCTTAATGTTACGATTATTATAATCATTTAACATAAAATACAGAAACTGAGTATTGCAAGTTTCTTCTCTAAGTCTTGTTGACTGTCCCTTTCAGTGAATTCCACATTATTGTATTTTAATACAATAACGAATAACGAGTTGACTTCATTTTTAAAGAATATTATTAAAACTGTTTACTTGCTGAAGCAAACATGGAGGGAACATTCCAAAGTTTTTGACCCTAGCCTCTTGTATTTTTATCTATTTTTTCTATGTACCTATATATAAACTAAGGTAGTATAATAATTGGTATTTTGAATTATGATCAAGCTCTTTCACGCTCTTCCAAAACTTTTAAAGGATGCCATTAATGAAACTAATTTTTACTCTGTAGAATATTATGTGACATATTTTGTTTCTAAGAATATAGTTTAATGTACCAATGTAGCTAGTCTTTTAATATCTGTCGAATAAAGGTGCGGTTAACTAAATAAAGCAAATTTTCAAGATTTTCTATATATTTTCCATAACTTCAAATGTGCCTCTTGATATTTATATTTCATCCTTTTAAACTTAATCAGATTACAATAAGTAAGAATTGGTATTCAACATCTTCAATTATATTTGTTTCCAAGTATTCAATAAATTACCAAGGCTTGCCAGATAATTTTATACGATCGATATTTTTCTTGGCCACGAATAAATGTAAAAGAAATATATAAATTTTAGAATTCGAAACAAATAATAATTTAAATATCATTATTCAATTGAAAATACTTACTTTGCTTCAAGTTCAAAACGTTTCTAGTTCAATTATTATTAATATTTTTATTTTTATCAATATAATAAGGAGTAAAATAATAAGAACAAATAGTGATAACAACGTTTCTAGGTTTGTATTATTTTTATTATTATTCATTTCCAAGTATTCAAATATTCAATCAGAAATATTATTTCAAAATAATTAAACATTAATTATCAATAATTATTAAACAATATGTTGAATAATAGTGAAATAATTTATGAGAGAATAACCTGATATGAATCAAATTACGATAATAATTAACATTAAATAATATTTTTATTTGAGTTGAGGAATTATTGAGCCGTTTCCCGGGGTTATACAGGTTATACAGACCCTTTCTTTATAAAAAATAAAACAACGTAGCCAAAATAAAAAATAAAATAATAAAACATTTTTTGTAAAATTATAACTGTTGAATCTACAAATGGTAATCTATTTCTCTTGTGGAAAAGGTTATGAAAATTATATAACTGGTCTTTTTTGCTGAATTTTATCTTCAAATGATGTTCGGATATTTTTGATATGAAATTTAAAAAAATCGTGGAATCGCTTTTTTCAAAAATCATTTTCATTCTTATTTTTTATTTTGTGGATTTCAAATATAATAGGCTTCTTTTTTCTTGAAAGCTGAGTAAAAAATTATTATGAAATTATGTTCAAAAATAAAATCTGTATAATCTACAGAGGTTTTTCTATATTTGAAAAAAAACTTTAATCACAGCAAAAGTTGTTGGAACATTTTTATAATATCCGTAATTATATGATTCAAAAATAAGAATAATTAATAAAAAAATAAAATAAAAGCTCAACATTTTTGAAAGAAATTGTGCATTGAGAAATTTTGTTATAAACTACTTTTATGGCAACATAAAACAGTATCCAATAAATATCAACTAACTCCAAGGATCCTTTGGCTAAAGTTGGTTAAAGATCAACGTGCATTATGTAACAAATGAAATATATACATTGCGCAACGTTTTGATGCGTTGCTAAGGGTTCTCTAGATTGTAAAAGGAGCCTGAGGTGGTGGAAAAGAGGATGCTGGATTGTGAAAGGATTCTGAGATAATGGAAAAGAGGATTTTGGATTGTGAAAGAAGTTGGAGGGGATGGAAGAGGCGATTCCGCTTGCGCTTTCTAATTATTCATTTATTATTCAGTATTGCTCATGGTCATTATTTATCGTTCATTTTTTATAGATGATAGAACAACTGTATATAGTTCGATGGATTTATTTAATCAGAACGAATCAATTTCATACTTAAAATATGGGTGTATTTCAAAAATTGAGAATTATTTTCTTTTATAAAAATCAAGCAAATTTACATACTTGTATATATCCTAATTAGCCGTGGCTGTGAGTGCCAGAATTTTAGAATAAATGGCCCAATCTTTTGGGTACAAATAGAGTAATAAAGAGAGTATTTGTACGTAAATTTCGATACAATAAATTAGCCAGATTTTTTCGGTACGTGTAGAAACTTCCATCATAATTTTGTTTGGTTATACGAGCCGTTTAAATATATCAATCAAATTATAAGGTTGTTGTTCCTAATATTCAAAGAAGAATTTACTCATTTAATAAATGAATACGAACTTGTGTTTCAAATACTTGGTTTGCAGAGTTTGGTATTGTGGCGAATACTGTGACGAAAATTCTTAAATCTTTCAAATTTTTCATATATTTTTTGTCATTCTTGAGATATGTCAGGAATAAACATCAACCCTTTTGTTGAAAAGGATGTATTTTATTAAAATCTATGTCAATTTGTTCCCCTTGTAAATATAATCTAAATTGCTAAAAATTCACATCTGAACTGATTTTTCAGATGAATATAAAATCGGAGACAAAATTTTTCCGTTTCTGATCCGGCTCTAAATTTTATAAATAATGCGCATTATTTAGGACTAAAATCCCTGCAATTTTCATAACATGAACGTACATAAACATACGGACTATCTGGAAGTTTAGAGTCGGCCTTTTTTAAAAACCTCATTTTTGAACTTCGGAGCTCGAAATATGTCAAGATATGTGAAAAAATTTGGTTCGAAAGTTTTAAGCGTTACAAAGCTTCCTCTATGAGAAAGAAAGTATATAAATTACAAAAATTCTTGAATGTCCAAGTATTTCAGAATAATTTCGAATATTCCGGAACTTTCAAGAAAATATCAAAATATTTTAAAAAAGTAAAAGACAATCCAAAATTTTCAAAGAGTTTAAATATAATTTCGAAAATTCCGAAGTACTAGAAAATATTTAAGTATTTGTTATAATATTCAAATCAAATAATATACAGTGACAAAATTTGAAAATTTCTACATAATATTCCAGATAGATAAAAAACATTTTAGAAATTGGAGAGAATTTCAGGAGTAAACGGAAGTTCAATTCCGGAGCATGCTAGAATGCCAGAATAATATCAGAATCTTTTAGAATAATAAATTTCTGTGAATTCCAGAATTTGCAGGTAATTTCATAAATGTAAGAATTGATTTGTGGAAGCACACCGAAAATATTTGATCTACGCTTATCGAATTTCTGTGACCCAGGCATGGCCTGTAAGAATATTCATGAAAATATGAGCATAACTTGGAACATTTGAAATCATTCTTGAAAAATCTATAATTTTTTGAGAATTTTTTAAAAAGAAAAGAATATTCATCTCTCTCAAATATGCCTTTGAGAAAATTAAAAGGTGTTTCTGAAATATAAAATTTGAATTGAGGTTAATAGTATATTGTGCATCGAGTGGGAGAAGTTGGCTATTCTAGGCGAGTGTTGTCAATGTGAGTACTTTTCCCACTAGTGGGAACTTCGACCACTGTGACGTTATCAGTTGAGGAATCGGCAATTTCGTTGGCTCGAGACGAGCGAGCCTCTGAAGTCGCATTTCCATCACAGGTGAGGGACAAATAAATTTAATGCAAGTTTTCATAACCTAATGTTGGTTTTGATTTCGGTTATATCTTGATTTAGGCTTTGGAAACTCAATATCCCTTTTACCTTATTCTGATCGGAAATTGCCTATCGGCAACGTTAATATATCTGTAACGACACACATATATGTATTCGTATATATGCGTTTATTTATATATACATATATATGTATTGCAGTTGAGTAGAGGGCAGCTAACTAACCAATATTTGATTGTCACAAATACACAAATTATTGTTCCATACGTGAAGTTATATTCAATTTATTGGTTTACAACTATCATCTGGGAATTGTGACTGCTTTATTTACACGTGATCATTAACGGCACTTTAAATGCCGTTATATGGGTAACATTATGATGACAAATGTGTTTGTCAACACTAAAATCACAATAATTAAATTATAATCGATAGTTTGGCTATTATTAAACTTCTCATATTCTTCCTTTCAGGGGCCGTTAAAAAATTACGTTACGCCAACGGGTGGAAGGGGCAGAATTGGTGACAGCATGAATCTCTCTTGTTCAAAAATATCACTAATTGATTGAAGAATAAACTATTTTCTTGAAAATCGTTTTTTTTTTTAATTGAAAGTTAATTTTCTGTACTAAAAATTTTACAAAATCCATTTTTGGCTGAAAATTGATCGTTCTGAGTTTAAAATTCAACTTTTTTCGTTGAAAATTCTGTCCTGGAATTATCAAAAATTCAACTACTTT
>CAKNXH010064723.1:0-15050 GCA_932178445.1 Andricus quercusramuli | reverse complement strand
TGCAGGCTCCTGAGGAGATATCCGGTCAGGTGAATGTTGTCTGGCAGAAGAAGAACCAGGATTATGTTCGAAATTTGGACTCCTGCTAGCAGGAAACCTGGACCTGCCACGAAAATGAGCCTCCTCTGCAGAAATCCGGTCAGGCAAATATTGTTGTCGAGCAGCAGAAGAAGAAGTGCGACGAATACGTTCGCTAATAGGTTTTTCGTCGGGCTGTGAACTGCATTCTGCAAGAAGAAATAGAAGATTAATTTTTTTATGTTCAACACATTTATGTCTGAAGTCTTTAGCTAAATTCAACGTTTCTTCGCAGAAACCATGTTTCTGATTATCCAATACAAACTATGAGAAATGATTTTTAATTAAAAAAACTCCCCACCATACATTTTTCTTGCTAAATAAACATATACTTTTTGTAGAAGACGAGTGAATAAACGCTTTAACAACCGGAACGACACCAAACGATTTTCAGCTATACGAAAATCTCCATAAAATAAACAGTTTTTAATATATCCAATTCTTTGGCAAATATCTTTTTACTCAATTTATATTGTCAAATAGCACTCAACAAGCATTTCAAATAAGCCAAATGAAGAATTGAATTGCAATTATTTCGAAATTCTATGAAAAAAGTGTTGAGCGTCAAAACTTTTGAGTTTAAAATGATTGAGGCTCACTGTGTTTGAATTAAACTTAACTCACTGTTTTGTTTTTTGGGATTTATTCTGTATTCGTTAAGGTTCTCCTAAAATTCATATAACCTGCATGGAACTCTCTTAAATTCAAAAGAAAATTAGACATGTTATTAATATACGTTAGTCACTTTTAATTAGTTTTAGTTTCATAATAATGGTATATAATATACAATATATTATCTGTTACCCGTGGTCATTTGCATTTGATTCCCCTGTCCGCCCCCCCTCCTCATCTGAAGTTACCATTTAAACATGTAGGGTTGTCTCAGAGGTGAAAATGCTACTGTTTAAATATGTAGGATTTACATGAACCACGGTGCCCCCTTCCCATTTGCTCCCGCCCCCCATAATTTTACGACCTGTCTGAGAGAATTCATTTGTTGGAACCTATATTCCAATTCATCGGTGTTTCAAAAACATATAGTTTTCCTCATCAAGATAATTTTATGAAACATGGAAGCTTGCAAACATCATCCTCAAGTATAAAACAGTTCGAAATTCTCCTTTTCCCATTTTTATTTAGGTTATCTTCGTTTTAGGTTACATTTTCTGATAAAATTTTCAACTCTAGTTTGATTTTCAAAAATTAGGTAGAAAGTTCCAACATTGTTATTGATGATATCATTTGCGTAAAAAACATTGTGTAAAAATCGGAAACAAAACTATTGTTTCGCTCAATTTTCCAAATGAAAATCCTCCTTTGGAAAATTGAGCAAAATGACAGTTTTGTTTCCGATGTTTACACAAGTCTTTCTACAAAAGTATTATTTTTAATTACTGTTTTATGCTTGATGATGTTTGTAAACTTTCCCACTCAATAACTTTATTGATCATTTTTTCTTTCTTGTTTCATATTTTTTGAAAATTTCAAAAACTCGACTATTTGGTAGAAAATGTTTTTGTAGGTTTAAAATTTAACTATATAATTAGTTATTCCGAAATTATTGTTGAAAAGTAATTCATTTTATTTAAAAATTAAACTATTTTCTCAATGGTTTAATCTCCTTTGCTTCAAAATTCAACCATTTCAAGAAGAAATGAGTTATTTTGTAAGAAATTTTTCTATCATAATTAAAGATTTATCTTTTTGTTCATAAGTTGAACTTTTTGGTGAAGAATCACAAAATTAATTTGTATAGTTTCTACTATCTGCTTGAAAATGCATTATTATGTTAAAAAGTAATTTCTTTGTGGTAAGCTTGATAATATGTTATGTACAAGAGGGGAAAAGAGGGACATTATTGCTGATTGTATCTTTCCAGTGCGTGTCGTAGCACCGACTTTAAGTGCCTCTTTCCAAGTTCGCAGGTATGTAATGATAGTGTGTATATATGACGTCATAATTTCTGACGTCATATATTGTGAAAACAATAATAACACTCAAGTGGCACTTGAACGACACCACTGGTGGGAACCCAGAGTATTTTCTTTTTGCACTGAAAATAACAGCATAAAGTTATCCTTGCGAAAACTGGAACGCGAAAAAAATAATACCGTGAAAAAAGAAGTCTCTAGTTTTTACAGTGTAAATATACAAATGGCTATTATGCTTCTTCGCAAAGTAGAGAAAAAACGGATTATTACATTAGTGGATAGCTTGGTTGACAACTGTATCTAAGGAATATGCCATTACATCATCAGAGTACAAATATGTACATAAGTAGCCGTTATTTCTCATATATGTGAAATAACAACGTTATCAGTGTCAAGATTGTCTCTCGCAAATAATGTTATCACTTGACATTTTTTTTATCATCATTTCAATTGAGGCATTCTCATCTGAAATGGAAGGTATTGGCTTTATGTAAGAATTGAGGGTCAATACGCCAACTTTCGAAGAAATTATCTGATGAAATTATCTGATTAAATTTGCTATTGCATTTGCATTTTGCAAATGATACCGATATCAATATCATTTTGATATGCAACAAAAATGATACCGAAATCGAAAGCATTTTGATCGGCGGGAATGAATGATCAGCATTTGAGATCACAATGACCTGATGCGGGATCATGTATCAAGTCAAAGCAAGATGGCTGACGTTCTTAGAGTACTTTAAACCATTTGCGAGCTTTTTATCGTTTCTGATCGTGCAGGGTACTTAAAAAGTTACAAAATTAACGAAATCTGATGTTAGAAAATATCACCTGTTAAGTGTAGTTGTCACTTCCTTGCGGATAGATACAATTTTTAGGTTATGTCGTTATGACATCGGCGCCAAAAATTGGCGGCCATTTCGTTTAGACTGAAAAGTGATCCGAAAAAGATGATCAAGGTGACCCGAATGGACAGATGCTTATGATCTCGAGAGTCAAATGATCGTTGGAGCAAAATGCTCTTCAACAAAATAGATCCTTTTTTTTACTGTGATACAAATATATGGAAATACTGCGTTTTTGAAGGTGAGTTGAAATGCATTTATATAGTATATATAATATAATATGTATACTATATATTTATATACTATATATATATAGAACATAGTATATGAAAACAAATTTCACAGGTTAAGAAATTTTTTTAAATTCAATTTTACGCTTTATTTCGACCCATATTTTTCTTATAAATGGAATTTATATGGATGAGAAAAAAGCAAGGGAAGGGATGATAAGTATAAGTATGGGAGTGAAATTAGAGGAAGTGAAAGATGGAGAAGTGAGGGAAAAGATGGGATTGGAAGTGCAAAACGTGAGGGCTGGGGAAGTCGAGAAATGAGTAGTCAGGAATTAAAGGAGGCAGAAAGTATGAGGAGTGTGGAATGTGAGGAATGTTAGGGGTTGCGATGTAGAGGAGGGAAAAGTAAGAGAAGTATAGATGCTATATTATTATGTATTTACCAATAGAGCCAAGGAAAACGGCAAAAGTAAGGAGTAGAGTGCCAACGGTGATCCTCATTTTTTACTGATCGAGTACACGAGAGTAAATGACAGTAGATGATACTGATTCAGCAAGAAAATAAATTTTCTAAAAGATGTTTTCATGTATATATTAGTGGATTTTTCAAAGTCCACGTAGCCAAATTTGATTCGCTGACTCCCCCTCTCCGATCTCCTGCCGCGCTTGCCCAAAAAAGTATACACGTCGTATACGTACAGCCGCTAGTCACTATCTTACTCGGCATCTTAAATTTAAGCCTGCAGACACACACTTACTTTTTTAACAATAAAGTTTGATAGAGATTTTGTGGTCATAAAACAAATAGCAGTATCTCAAAAATGATATCAACAAACGCTCATAGTTTAAACAAAGGTCGCAGAAAACAGGCCTTTATTTGACCAGTCTTATCTCTTCGAAGGATTCGTTATTGCACAAAGTAAGAAAAATATTTAAAGAGTAAAAAAATCCTCAGAATGTAATTTCAATTCCCATAATTTTGAATTGTTTTATGGAAAAAATAGCTCTGTACCGACTATTGACAAAAAACCATTCGTAGAGAGAACACCTTTTTAGGATTATTTAAAGTTTATTCACTGAATATAATTAACAAATATCAAAAGCGTTAATGAATAGATTTCAAGCGACACAGTATGAACACGTTTCGTTTTTGTCAATTTACAATGTATATATATAGAGATAAATTTTCAACCCAAACAGTCAAATTTTTTATCGAATGTTCTAATTCACAACGAAAGATAGATTTTCAACGAATCAGGGTCATTAGCAACCAAATAGTTGAACTTGCAGGCAGATAAAACGAATATACGTTGTAATAACATTCAAAATGATTAACAAAGTATAGGAAATTTAATACTCATGCACTGAATACTCAAGCAATTGAAAGTCCTGATCATTTGCCATACTTTGAATTGAAGAAATTATTTACATCTGCGCCACCACGACGTGGCACGGAAAGCATCCTTTAGAGCGCTAAGACTAGTGATTTCTAAAGAAGACGAAAGGTAGGCCATTAGGATTCTAGGGAGATGTGATAAGATAGCTACAATGTAATACATTCAATGCTTTCACGATGATTCATCATAATAAAATAATGCGTTTCAGGTTTCAATCATGTGCAAAACTGCGAATCTTGCCGTCGTTTTGTGAGCGTTCCGTTTCGTGATTGGTCAAAAGCCCAAACGGGGGGAATCGTCGAACTTGATTGGCCAATCAAGTCTCTTAAAGAACCCGGAATGAAGGAAAGCCAAATCGGCTTGGTATTATATCCATTGTGCCTCTTTATGTTATTAGGGTGTTTTAAGATTTCGATTGCTTCTCTATTGTCTTGTAAAATATTGTATGTTTTTACGATGACGGTGGTTTTGTAAAAAAAAATGCGATGTGCTGTTACGATATGATGCTCAGCTAGTGCTGATTGCGTGAAATGTTTCATCCTGACTATAGGCTCATGTTCCTTTACACGTTGGCTTTCCACTCTCCCAGTTTCTCCAATCTATACTTTGCCACAAGAGCAAGGTATTTTATAGACTCCAGGATCACTGCTAGGTTCCTTTTTATGTTTTGGGTCGTTCAGGAATTGATGACCGAATTCTTTTGAGGTGGGAGGTGGTGGAAGGAGGCATGCAGATATCTGTTTGAGTGTGAGCGCTTTCTGAAAACCTCATGTCGTGATGTGTTATCAAATTTTTTGTAAACTGGTACGTCCAAGAAAGGCAATTGTCCATTTTGTTGAATTTCCGTGGTGAACTGGATATAGGGGTGTAATCGATTGATGAAATCGGAAAACTGGTGAAGCTCATCTAGTCCATGTTTTCAGATGACGAAAGTATTTTCAAAGCAACGGCACTAAAATTCCGGTTTAAGCTTGGATTGGTTGAAGATTTTAATTCCTAGATGTTTCATAAAAATGTTGGCTATTGCTAGTGAGATTAGAGATTCCATTGCTGCTCCTCAAGGTTGTTCGTAGAATTGATAATTGAAAGAGAAGTAAGTATTATTGACACAATATTCCATCAAAGGTATGAGATCAGAGGGGAAGTTTGCAAAGGATTTAATAATATCGGTTGTATCAGAGATTGGTACTTTCGCAATCAAAGATAATACGTCGCAACTCACTAGGATTTCTTGGGGTTGGATGTGAATCTGTTGTACCTTTTCGATAAAGTCAAAAAATTTTTGGACGCGCGTGATAGAGTTTCATGTAAAAGGATTCAGTTCTTTGTAAGGAAGCGTGCTAGGGTGTAAGTTGGTGAGTTTATTGTGCTGACGATCAGTCGGGCTGGCATGTTTTTCGTGGATCTTCGAGAGTCGGTGAAGTTTTGAAGAAATGTGATTAGCCTTTATCTGCGGTTTATATTATGTCTTTATTCCGATTGAGTTCTTTAATTGCTGTTTTTTCTTGTTATATTAAGTTTGAAGAGGGAAGCCGTGCTTGGCGTAATATGTTGGCCGCCCTAGGGATCGTCCATATATTACGTAAGACGTTTTTCTTTTGTTTATATCGTTGTGTCTTTTTCAGCTTCACAACAATTTTATTCTCGTCTTTATTTAAACAAAAGAAAAACGTCTTACGTAATAGATGGGCGATCCCCTACGCCATATGTCATTCGCTGTTTTGGGTAAGGGTATATATTGTAGATTCCAAAATACTGAAGATTTCTTCTTTCGATATTTTGAAGGAAACTACTGCAAAATTATGTCCTTTAGATAAGGCTGAAATCATTTCATTGCTAAGATGCTGGTTAGAGATATTCTTACTGTGTTAGTTGGTGGTGTATGCCTTACTGCAAATAATTTGTCAATTTTTTTTTTTTTTTTTGTGGAAAGATCTTTAATTCATTGAAATTGGGCAAATGATGTGCGATCCAGTGTAGACCGAATGTAAAATCTGATGGTATTTGGTAGCTCAGGGCGAAGTCTTATTAATTTTTTGGGGATAGTGTGCAAGACGTGTGCATTCGTAAGAATTTTGGGACAGTAATGCTTTTATACAGTCTTCCTCCAATTTTTGAAAATTTTCGGTGTGCAATAAACGCTAGAGACGAGTTACCAATACCGTAAATTGTATGTGTCAGAAAATAAATACAAGTTTAGATTTCCTTTTCATCGTTGTGGAAAAAAGACATACAGCAGCGAGATGCAAGAAATCGGGCGGAAACTTGCGAGCGGCAGAAAAGCACGCTGAAGATTTAAGTTTGATTATTTCAAAAGAAGTCTTAAATACCCAAGCAGCGCTCAAAATTTAACTCGAGCTGAAAGTTTAGTGTTTCGACAGCGGATGTACTACTCATCTCTGAAAGGACTTGAAAAAATTTTAAATCATTGCAAGGCTAGAATCTGGAAAGCTTAAACTAGCTAGCAGTGCTTCAAATGAAATAAATGCTAAAGGAAAAGTGTCTCTTTCTGCGGAAGTGAATGGTCAGGAAAATAACGTAAGTCTTGATAAAAACATGAATGCAAAAGTACTACGGAAGCCGATTCACGGAATAACTCACAAATTTCGAAACTTGAGAGATAGCATCGTAGAATGCTACACGTCAACGTTCGAGATCTTTCACAAAGTGATCACAAAGGTATTATACAAGGTATGGTCATTAAAAAATCGCAAACTAATTCCCTTAAGAGTCAGACATAAAATCGGAGATTCTCGAATCAATACAGTCTGACTTCTGTGGTCCAATGCGTGTCTGCTGGAACGGAAAAGCAAGGTGCATTGCTAGATTTACTAATGGTTACTCTAGGTGATGTAATGAAATTGCTCAAACCACAAGACGGAATGCTAATGCTTCCAAAGATTTCAAGGCTTATGCTGAAAATCAAACCAGCGAGAAGATTAAGATTCTTCAATCGGATAATGGTTCCGACTATATCAATAATGAATTTGACCATTTTGAGGAGGCTAATAGTATTGGGCGTAGATTGACTGTGACGTAGACTCCACAACAGAATGGTTTTCCAGAGAGAAAGAACCGAAATTTGATGGATATGACAAGATGTCTTTCAATACATTCGGAATTATCAAATTCTTCCTGTGGCAAAGCAGTTGATACAGCTAACTACATTCAGAGCAGATGCCCAAAGAGCAGTCTCAGAGGTAAGAGAATTCGGGTGTAACGTTATCGCTCTAGGTCGGAATCCTAATAAGGGGAAGTTAGATGCTCGTTCCAAAAATGGAATTTTCGTTGGCTACTCAGCGGAATATAAAGCTCACAGAATATGGAAACCTGAGGAAAGAAAAATCAAACTAGGACGAGATGCAAGATTCCTGGAAAATTAGGAAATCACGACGAACAAAAACTATGAATATTGTTCATCTGACGGTACGAGCGAGTTGAGCCACATGCAAATTGGACTGCCAATACAGTTAGTGGAAATAGAACCCGTAGATCAGAATAACAACGAGGTCAATCTACAAAACAACAAAAATCTGGTGAACAGTCGTCAAAATCATATCAACGAGAAACAAGAAAACAATGAGCAAATCAGACCAGAAGAAGAACTAAAGAGAGGACCCGAAAGACCACGGAAGCTTATGACTGGAATGAAAGGAAGTTAAAAGAAACAATTTGACATGATCAATGTTGAGCATCAAAATGAAATTGTCATCGATGATCACAGCAGGGATTCAGTTTTTTGTAAACATCGAATTTGAAAATTCATCAATGATACCACTTCGTGAAGCAATTGACGGAACGAAAGCAAAATAATGGTTATTGTCAGATGCCGCCTTTGTGGAAATCCCAGTGAGAACATCGAGCACATCATTGATTTATGTATGATGCTTGCTTCGCAAGAATACAAGCGCAGACATAATGATGTTGCTGGGATCATTCACCAACAAATTTCCCTTAACACTGGTTTACTAGAGAGATTTGAGCCTTACTACAAATATAGCCTAGTTAAAGTTTTGGAAAGAATCCATTTTTCCACTTCCAGCGCTAAATGAGGGCCTAATTTAATAAAAATTTAGTCCTCTGTAGGTCCTCCCAAGTCCTCTGATCAGACCCTGCTGTAGCCCTTAAAATCCTCTAGAAGAAAAGTGACACCAAAATGGTAGGGAATAATAGTATAATGTGATTATATTTCCATTAAAATCAGTATATTTTTTGACACAATTTAAAGAATAAACCTTATTACGCAGAGATTAGATGAATCACTTTCGGAATCCATTTTATGAGTTCCCTGTTTACTGCAATTGATTTTAATTAGTGTCAATTAAAAATTGTTGTAAAAAATCAATGCTGTTTTACATAGAAATATAATAGGATTATAAAATTAGCCCCATACTTTTAGTGTTCACCTGCTTCTCAGGTCAGTTACAACCATTAATAATAATAATATTATCAACAATTAATTAATTAACCCCCACTCTTGATTTCCGTGTTTTCTGTAGTCCACTGAATTGTGCCGCAAATGTGCTCATATGCGCAACCAAACGAAATTCATCATATTATCTATCTGTCATAACTTCAAACGCGCTCGAATGCGCCACCGCTAAAAAAATTTGCGCTCGCTAAGTAACAAAGGTAGCATTCGTCTTCAAATTCGCTCATAGGCGTCACATAAATTTTTTACAGACAATGCGCAGAAGTTCCAGAGACAAATCTTAGTCGTCGTTCATATTAGTTAGAGAAATCCACCAATTATGGGCGCGTTCGAACGCTTTGACCCTTACCTGATCTAATGCTGTTTCCACTTAGATAAAGTGCGCAGGCGTGTTTCTAGGTTTCCCATGTTTAGACTTATTTACAGTACTGCACACTTTATAAATTGTTGTCGTCCCTTTCGTACCAGCATGTTTGATTCGCTGGCAGCGTGCATTATTGAGGAATTTACTTTATCACACAAAAAGTCAGCGTTAGCATCATTTTTGAATATAAGCGGTTAATTTGACAAAGCTGCATAGAAGGAGTTCGCTCCATCGTCATTCATTTCACAGGCATTTATACGCGGCCAAATATGGTAGGCTCTCTATTCATAGCACTCTTGAGCACCATATTAAATTCGATAGCAGCAAGCAAATGATTTGATTGGACCAAAATATTGCGCACAGCGTAATCGTTAACAAGATTTGCGCAATCGATATCTGACCTACGTAAATCAATAGTACTTCAGCCTCTTTTCATTAGGCAGGTAAATTGACCCAGCCTATCAGAAAATGTACGACCATTGCAGAGCGCTAGGTCGCACGATTCTAGGGACACCACCAATTTTGCAGCTCTATTTATATTCACAAATGAGGCTTACTCATTATTATTCAACCCTGCTTGTGAACTCATAGAGGTCCTCGAAGCGACATGTGCAGGTGACATACTATTGTTTATAGAAGTCCATGCAGTTTCTCAGGGCGCAGGGCGAGAGACGGTTGCGACTTTCGCCTCGGAATGATCAACGTGCGCGAGTACTCAGTTGAGTATATTGTGCAATATTGCATTCCAATTGGAGAAGGTTAGGCGGCCTTGACTGTTTGCGCTTGGATCCCCCGACTTATGACCAAGGTTATTTGCAGGCGACCCCCGAAACTGGACTTATCTTTAAATGTAATTTGTTTGTAGCTCGATTAAAAATAATAATCGGGGGTTTGTTACCACTTTCGGTGGGACCATAATCAAAATTTTGAATGAGGCGATTCAGGCAATCTAGAGTGAAATATTTTTTTACATAAATAAATAAAAACAGAACAGATTCTGAAACGTATACACTCACGCCTTCTAACAAGTCATACATCATATCAACGCTTACATTTTCTGTGATATGAAAATCATTAACTTCATCAAATACACACGGCCCTTTAATACCTGTTTTTGAAGCACCTGACTGTTCAAGATCATCTCTATAATTTTCTCTATTTCTTAATTCAGTCTTATCTTCCACACTTAGGGTTTCCGTTTTTTTCCGATGACACTCTACATATTCTGCATATTCCTCAGTTTGTATCATAATTAAAAATAAGATGGTATTAAGTTGGGATGCAAGTCGTGGTAGAAGAGAGGCAATAAGCGCGTAAACAGCCATAAACTTGTTAACGCCTGCATGGCTTCCTAGAGGATTTCCAACCTCCAAATCATCAGAAAAAATGTACAGGGGTAAAAATATTTGGCCAGCGAATTTTGTAGAATATTTTCTCATCCATAGGTCGGCCTGCATTATGTTCGTGATGATGTCTGATTCGGGTAATAGACTTTTAATGTATTCTAAAATTTCCTTGAACAATCCCGGTATCTGCAGACAAATCTTAAAGATCCGCCGCAAAGGTATATGTACACCATACATGGCTTCCGAGACTATCATAGTTTGACTTCCTACTAGTTTTTCTACGAAAGTATTACCGATGAGAAATTTCTCCGGATCAATGAAACCTTTTTGCCTAAGCAGTTTGAAGCGTTTATACTCTGTGAACACGTGCATGGAAACAGAACTGTCGTTATGAAAACATTTGTCAATATTCTCTCGGGTTTCGTCAGAGATACTTTTCCCTCTTAACTCTAGTAAAATTTGATTTCTCGGAGCTGGCAGAAAAGTACTGGAAATAAAACTAATCCTGTGCTCAATGACAGTTTGCACAACTTCTCTCGGTAAAGCAGAATCTCCATAGAGTACACGAGTAAGTGTTAAGATATGAAGAAGATAATTTAAATCCATTTTAGTACTTTCTTAACCGACTTTTTGATTGACTAGGTCAACAATAAACAAATGAGATCAATTATTCAAATCTAAAAGAGATCAAGTATAAAATTGTAAGTGAGATCAAGTATAAAAATCTAAATGATGTTAGACATAGTTCCTTCACGGTTCACGCTGCAAGGGAAGCTTACTTAATTCGGTGCGTAACTTAGAAACTGCCGCATGTGTTTCAGTAACGGGTAAGCGATGAACTTCTCTTTTTACGAAAGTGTAGACGTAGTCGCATAAAAACGGCAACATGTACAAAGCAGTTACACACTTAAAGCATGCCTCTACCGCCAGGATCGGATCGGTAAAAGGGTACAATTCCTTGTTTAAAACTACATAAATGTGACTGAGACTTTCGATTTCGTCACAAATTATTGTGTACGGATAAATAGGTTGGTTTAATGCTTGCAGACGATTTTCAAACTCCTGTCTCTCCTGAAGAAGATTTTTAAAGTCCTACAACGATAAATGTTATTAAGAACAAGAACAAGATGTTGGAAGAAAGTAATTAATTATTTTATTATCATTATTCATACCTCTAAGTGTGATATAAAAGATTTACTAATATCTTCCTTCTTCGCTGTAATAGTTTACGAATCTGTGATCTTACAAGATTTTGTAATGCTTACACAAAGAGAAAGTAGTTCAAAGGGTATATTGCTGTTATGATTTCCTAAAGTTGAATAAGATCCATTCTGAAATTTTTCATTTAACTCAAAAGATAACGTAAAATTGTCGTAAAATGAGGAAGATCGGTATGAATGTGTATCAGGCTAAGGGGCTTCCCATATACTACGTTACTAATTTTGGCTTACTTTTGACTCCCCTGTTCCCTTTTATTGACAACTGTGGTTTTGTCTTACGCTTTAAATTCCTAAGATTTCTGGTCGAAATATATTGCATTTTCAACAAAATAGTTGAATTTTCAACCAAAAAAGGTGAACTTTTAACAAAAAGTTTTAATTTTTAACAAAATAATTAAATTTTTAACAAAATATTGGAATTTTTAAACATGTAGTTGAATTTTCTACCTGCAAAGATGCACTTTCAACCAAATGGTCGAATTTGAAACGAAAAAGATTTAAATTCAACCAAAAACAGTTTTATTTCCAGACAAATAGTTGAATTTCAAAACCAAAAAAGATGAATTATTTGAAAGCTAGTTGAATTTGCACAAAAAAAGTTTTCAAGAAAATACATGAATTTTATACCAAATAGTCCAACTTTTAAGTTATTAAGGATATATTTTTTACCAAAAATGAAATAGTTATATTTTTAAGGAAAAAAAATTAATTTTCAATCCAAGAAGAAATAAATTTTTAGCCTAAGAGCTGCATGTTGAAAAGAAAGAAATTTTTACAACGTAGTTTAATATTCAAGGACAAAAATTAAAATTCAACCAAAAACCGTTGCATTTTCAACCGTATAGTTGAATTTTTAGGCCAAAAATAAAACTAATTATTCAGAAGTTAGTTAAATTTTCACCAAAAGATTTCAATTTCAACCAAATGCTTAATTAATTTTTAACAAAAAAACGAATTTGCAAACTAGTTGAATTGAACCAGAAAAGACGAATATTTAAGGAAATAATTGAATCCTCAACAAAGCAGATGAACTTTCATCAATTAACAATTATTTTCTGTCCAAAAAGACGACCTTTTAACAAAGCATATGACTTTTACACCAAAAGTAACTTTTAACCAAAAAAAATGTATTTTCAGCAAGGTAATTATATTCTTGACCAGGGGTAAATGTTTAAAAAAAAATGAATTTTTAACAAAGTTGTTTAACATTCAACCAAGTAGTTAAATTTTCAATAACGAAAATGAATTCTTAACCAAATAGTCAAATTTCTAATCAAAAACATGAATCTTTTATTTTAATTTGAATTAAAAACAGTTAAATTCCAACACGAAAGACGAATTTTTAAACAATATAGTTGAATCCAGATTGATTAATCAAACAGATTAATTAATCAAATTATTAATTAATTTTCAGATTAATCTTCAATCAAACAGTTGCATTTTCAACCAAAAAGGATGAATTTTGTAACAAAAATGAAAAATGCTTAACAAAATACATGAACCTTCTACCATACAGTTGAGATTTCAAAAAGAAAACATCAGTTTTCAACCAAAAGTAGAATAGTTGCATTTTCAGTATAAAAAATTAACTCTCGTCCCAAAAAAATAGAAGTTTCAACCAAATGGTTGAATTTTCATCCAGAGAAATTGATTTTCAATTGAAGTGATAAATCTTCAACAAAGAAATGATTTTTGACAAAGTAGTTGAAATTTCAATCAATTAATTGAATTATCAACTAAAAAACATGAATTCTCAACACAAAATGTAATAGTTGATATTTCAACAAAGAAATTGTTAACGTAGTTTATGGACGACCCCTAATTTCAAAGTTTTATCACGTTGTGTCAATTAAAATGTGAGTTAAAGTATTGTTATAAAATTTGATAATTAGAAAGAATAATAAAGTACCTTAGTTAATCAAGTTCGTGTTCGACTGAACATGTTCCTTAACATCTTTTATTCTGGATTTTCTGGAGTACTGCACGATCTTGTCAGCAATCGAAGGCCATGTTCTGGAAAATAAGTTCCGAAGGAAGAGGCAGTATCTTCCTCTATCACTTTTTTTTTCTACAAGATAATCCACAATGGATTTAAAATCTAATTCCAGCTGTTGATTATGATTAGAAAGTTAAATTATTTGAAAGCTTACTTTTTATTGGAAGCGTTAGCAAATTCTTTCTATCAGGGAAACTTCCTTCCCACCTATTAATCACAACTGACGCAGAGTAATCCTCTCGAATTGGGTCAGTTAAAGAATTTAATGAATTCTCTTGCTCTAAACAAAATAAATAAATAAAGAATGGAATCAGATGTTAGATATGAGTCATAATTGTTCGTATGAATTTAAAAAAATTTTCTTATAAAATTGTTTCCCTGACCAATAATTATTCCTTCTTCATTCGACACAGAAACTATTCTGCTGTCTATCAAAATCCCAGCGATCCTTCATTGCTTTCTCATAAATTTGTAGCAGTTATATAAACAACCTCTGGGACATACAAACTCTCCACTCTCCATTTTAGAACTAGGGATATAAAAGAGTTCTGCATCCTCGGTTGGAAATAATTCTTTCAAGTGATTTCTAAGTTCAATAAAAGTTTCAGTACTTATCCTATAGGAAAAATAGAAAATCGGTTAAATAGAAAACTTTATTTCAGAATAACCTGCATTCATTTAATGCATATTTCAAACATTTAATTCTATATTTGATTATATACGAATTAATTTTTTTCAAATTGATGCTACTAGCAACTGTAAACTTACTTATAGTTAACAATATCTTCCCTAAATTGATCACAGATTACTAATTCTTTTAGTTTAGTGTATGTCATGTACTTCTTTCACTCAAATATGATTGGGTGTCGAAGATGCTATGAATAAAATGAAATTATGTCTAACATCATTTTCATTATCGGCATCCATAGCATCAATCGTGATTTGACCATTATCGCTATCTTGTTCTGAGACCATTGATCCTTTTTCAAAATAGAATTTGGATATGAAATCGAGGACAGTTTCTTCTGGCTCATTCTTTAAGATTGAACGTAGTTTAAGACTTTGCAACTCAAAAAAATTATTATCACTCACAATGTTGGCTAAGGAAAAGATATATAAATGCAAAATAAAATAAAAAAACAACCACTTTTAGACACTATATATACATTTACTGTCGTATGGAGCTGATGGTATCGTTTACATGT